>JAOTRH010000010.1:14122506-14134077 GCA_034768845.1 Heliamphora exappendiculata | reverse complement strand
GGGGGAAGAATGTTTAAATCTGAAAAACATTTTAGTAAAAGAAATTTAAGCACCAAACCTTTTCATCATTGGAGTGACTTAATGATATTGGTTGCATCCTTTTTGACGTTATTAATGATATTACTCTTACGTATAGCAAATCAATAATTGGAATGACATCAGTCTGACAAACTTTTATGTATACACTTACTGCAATCAAGATCTTGATTAACATTTTTTCTTTCCATTTTTTCCCCGTAAGCCTTTTGACAAACATTCCTTGAGAATCTTCAATAAATCTTATAAAAACTAATGCCCTCATAATGCTTGAACAAGACAGAAACAACAAAGTACATATGTATAAAACTATTCATTAGCACAACTTCCATTCAATTCTTTAGTAGCATTTTTTTGCAATCTTTTCACCTTAATGAAAAACCATCGTAAATCATAGAGAACATATTTCATCCTTTGGATAAACACAAACAGGGCTGAATTCTAAATTTGACCTATCATTTTTTATTAGGAAAAATGAGATGAGGCTATACATGAAAAATTGCTTCAATTGCTTCAATTGCTTCAATTGCTCTTGGGAAGCTTATATTGAAGTATTGAACAATGGCTCAATCCATCGTACAACGCTGCACCATCAACATCCTTGCTACACAACCCCACACATTATCCAACCCTGATTAATCATCTACCCAACAATGCTCCTCTAACTTTATAATTACGCAACACCAAGCATGATCTAACCCATTCCACGAACCAAAACAAATTATTATACGAAGTTGAGGGAAGGGATCAATTCTTCCCATGGCCTTTATTTCTAAATGCAATATGGTGTTTGGGGCATAATATCTAGTCGCCAAAAGAATTTAACAAGAGAAATAGACAAGGGAAAAACAGAAAGAAGAAAAAACTGTATTTATTGTTAGAATCTCCAAAAATAGCTTGGGAGAGCAGTGAAGAAAGATAAGTAGTGACTTAGTCTACCATAATAGCAAAATAATAGCAGACCGGAAATTGAATCATAAGACAGTAGAGACAGTTGAAATGAGAGAACGAGAGGAGAAACTGCAATGAGAAGATGGGGCAATGGTGAGCTGCTGTTGTAATAGGAAGGGAATGATAAAAACAGATATCCACGATGGACTAACATAATTAGTGGTAGTCTTGCCACTGTTGGAAAGAAGTTCTAAAATCTCAAACACCAAGTGTGTTGAGTGACACAACATTTAAAGTTCATTTTACTTCAAATTTTGACACTCATTAAGTGAAATTTATATTTTTTAAGGGATGTCGATTTACATTCATACACCATTAAGATATTACTGAAATTCTCAAATAACAACCCCCAAGGCTTTTGATGGGCCACTAAAGCATAAACCGGTGGATAGCAAAAGGTGTAAACACTGGTCGTTGGTGATCTATTGGCAACTAGTTGGATATGCAAAATCTTACATGACATAATCTTGGAAGTGCATTCAGTGTGAAATCATAAAATCTAGAAAGTGGAGTACGTGTTCTACAAAACTTTTTTGTTTTTTGACAAGTATGTTCTACAAAACTTTCCCTGGATCTCCCCCAGGAATCAGCTATTAAGGAATTCAGGGTGTTCGCTAAGCATGTTTTATAGAACTTAACTTTGTTCTTTAGAAAAGAAGCAGTGAGTAAATCATGTTGACAGAGAGTGCCTCCAATAGAAAGGTTTAAGTTCAATCGTAACAGTTCCTCTCCCATCAACCATAAGTTCAATTTCGCGCCCTAGGCCAAGCAAGGGATCTAAAAGGTAAAAACACTGCAAAAGCTCAAGACCGACCATATTCTGTGAAGGCTGAAAATTTGTCTTTAAAGGCATTCAATAAGTTCAGGCATTGTAAATACCAACCTATGTGGGCAAGATGATTTATCTGCCCTTGCAGGTTGGAAAGAAACAGCACTACTTGGCATCAAAAGCCAAGTGGTTGGAGGTCGAGCTCCCAACTACCTTTGCCTGGATGATTTGTAGGCAGATTTTTTGAGAGAAAATAGGGAATGTAATACATCATCATTTTAGAGGTCACCTTAAGCGCCCCCCCCCCCCCCCAAGAAAAGGCATGTTTCTTGGTGGTTTCTAATAAAAAGGGAGAAGATATAGGAAAAGGCAGATATAAGATTATATCTAACAAGAAAAAGTAAGCCACAAAGGAAAAATAAGAAAAAATTAGGTCAAAGAAAAGAGAGGGATTAAAAGCATTACAGATAAAGGTCAATATCTTCAATATTGATTAAAGCACCGTTTAGAGCCATTAGGGATTTTCCGGGAGGAATCATTCGCTGGTTTGAAAGTATTTCGTCTTTAATCGAATCATTAAGCTGCACAAGGTTAAACTACATTAGATAGTACATTTAGATTTACCATATGATACAATGGCATTAAATCTCTGGTACAAAGTTTCCAGGAACCAAAGTAAATTTAATTTCAGTTCTCATAAAAACCTGTACACGTGCTACAGCATATGTTACCTTCATACGTGATAAAGAAGAGACAACACTAGGGAAATTTTGATTTATTTCTTGCATGGACTGCAAGGGATCCGAGGCGTGAACAATCCTTTGGGCAGTTTGGTGCCCTAAATCTGGGGGGAATAATAAATGGAGCTCATTATACAAACTCCAGTATATGAAATTTATCATGAATCTGCTCATATATAATGATGGCAATTACCCTTTAATTCCCAAACATCAAGCGTATCAGATGTTGTTGAAGACAGAAGATAATCTCTAAAAGCCATTATTTCAGATGTTAGTTCGGGTTTGCGTTCCTGCACAAGGACAGCAAGACGGATAATATCAGCTGTGTCAGGGCAGGGTCATACGTTACAAATACAGTAAAATTCTCTAAAAAATAATGTAGCAGTACAATCAAGTTTCTATGAATGAATCTTCAACACAAGGAAAGGCAATCATAAAATGCTTTGAGGTTTAACACGTTACCAAAAAACTACCGTCCATATTACTTCATATTCTCTAATCATTTCCAGCAGTTAACTAGAAATCTTATGGTAAGGTCATAGGAAAAGATATAGCTTCATCCAACAGTTTATTAATCATTCTATCTCTACATCCTATCCATTCCTGACAGTAAATTTTCCCGCCTTTTGAAACTAACAATAGCAATGTCATTAACGCAATCAACTTCCCTCTCAGTAAAAATATATAGTAATCAAACCTTCTGGAGACCATAAACCAGACTCAAACTTACATAGGATTTTCTACTTTTAATTCTGCAGGACCAATACAAGATTTGAGCATGTTGTTGTTGTCTTTAGCCAAACTGTTTGTAGTTGAGTAAGACTTCATACCATTTGGCAACCCCTCTATACCACAAAGTACCATCCATAATTAGCACAGTTTCATGAGTGTGTACATAACTCACAATATGCTTTACACCCTTAGGCCTCATGTATATGATAGTACTTGAGCTTCATCTTTCCACAATATTCGTTTGTTAAAATCAACAATTTTAGAAAATTAATCAAAGTTAACATTTTTCTTAATGTAATTATACATGATTTTCATTATTCCAATGTTCTTGCCTTGCCCATACCATTTTTGGGATTCAACATATTGGCACATTGTCGGTATCTAATATATCTCCGCAACGTGGCATCTCAGGGTCCACGATCACCAATAAGATCCCCACCTCCTACGTGCTTGCCTTTGAACAAGTATCCTTTGTGGTTCAACTCCACGCCTACAAGGCATCCCACACCCTCTAACACCAATATGGTACCCAGCAAGGCCTAGTGTCACGCGTTGCCCTTGCTAGGCCAACGCCGTGACATCGTGTGGTGAAGGTCACCAGAGTGCCGGAGAAGGCCCACGATGTTTCCCAAGTGATATGGCAACATTCAACCCTAGACATGGCAAGGAATGCCCCAACATGGCCCAAGGAATGGCCCCAAGTAGCCCAAACCATGCCCGAGGGAGTGGCATGGGTGCATGATGGTTTTGAAGTGCAAAACACGTGTTTGACGCACCAACAATGCCATTTGGCAGGTAAAAACGCAGCACAATGCAGCAACAGGGGCAATGGGCAGCAACAGGTAAAAACGCAGCACAGCGCAGCGCAGGGGCGCCCGCACGCGCACGTGGCTGGGGAGCGGCACAAGTGTTTTGAGCGTGGCAGGGGCGTGGCAGGGGTGCCTGGGCCAACGCAGGCAGCTGTTGGGCAGCAACTTTTAAGGCGTTTTGGGGCATCAAATGACATCAAAACAACGTGGAAATTTTATGAAAAATACTACATTATGAAGGCTTGTTTGCGGCCAAAATTGGTGATTTTTCGAAATTGGAAGCTATTTTTAAAAATCCATTACAACTCCTCGAGCATCTTGATGTTTCCTCCTGCCAAAGGCAAAATAGCTCAAAATGCTATTATAAGGAGGGTAGTAGTGTGCCACCTACCAGCCCTCCCCCGTGCTATATCTAGGCACTTGTGCTATGGCTAAGCACCGAAATGAGCAACCTCAGGGCACCTTGCAAGGCACCTTGGGGGCGGGCTATGGGTACAAAAAAGAGGTGTTTTAGGATATCTATGCGAGAGTGAGTGCCCCATGGACAGTGTCAACCGGGAAGACCCGGGGTGGGCTTCAGACACCGTGCATCGAACCCGGGGCGGAGGTCTGGGACACGAACACGCTAGCCCCACGTGCTATCACTCTCATTCGAGTGTCCTGACCCGATTAGGCTATCGAGGCACCACTAAAGGCCTCATGTGCCGACCTACTTGCATGTGCTTGGGTTCGGCCATGCTTGTGGTGGTCCGGTGGCCAAAGACATGTGGTATTGAGGCAATGCCACTCTTGAATGCTATTTATGGACGCATAAAGCCGTTAAATGAGTAAGGCACGTCAATGCTTGGCAAGTTGATCGGTGCAATGCATTTGTGGTCTAAGGATCATGTTGCCTTACTCATGTGGCACGTTGGTGCAACGTTGAGGGTGCGCAATGGCCCAATACGGACTTTAGCACGCGTGTGCACATGAGGACCACACCCTGGGAATGAAAGTGACCCTTGGTGTTGTGCAGGGGTATGAGGCATCCTGTGGCTATCTGAGGAGCGCTGCTATGACCTAATCTATATCAGAGCTTATCAGCTAGTCAGGCCTCAAGGCTTGATGACCGGAGGACCTCAGTTGGGCGAGTGCCTTGCTCAGGATGAGCTTGGTGCAAGGAAACTACAGTGTCATTTGGTTTGCAACTTGAGACGTCAAGTCGTCAAGTGGCATCTTGGTTATACGGGACTTTCATGTGGGGAGTTTGTTCTTACTTGATACAGCACGGGCCTTAATCAGAAAAATTTGAAGGATAGGTGATCTAAATACACTTGGATGGTCGAAGTAATGGCAGATTTGGGCATGGTGGAGTTTGGATGCCTCACGGAGATCTATTCCGCTGCGCTAAAAAGAGTCGCCCCATGACACCTAGGCACCCTCGCCTGGGACTGAATGAGGCATGTAGCTTGGAGGTTAGAGCGAATGGTTTATTAATGAAGTAGCCTCCATGTCACCTTCTCTTAGAATTTGGGAGCGTATATCATACCAACCAATCGACCAACTGGCAATCTGCTCGGTGATCTGGCATGGGAAGTTGTATCGTACATATCAACTGACATCTACAGATGTATAATACCCCTCTCCGCGTATCATATCGACCACCTACAATCCTATAATACAGACCCCAAGATGTGACATCCTATCTGCAGGACCAATAAAGAGAAGGCAATCGTCCTCGAGTGTTCTTGACGATCTTGATGCCCCTTCCAAGAACACCTATAAAGGAGGCAACTCTAGCCCTCCAATGACATCATCTCAATACAACACAATCTTTTCCTATCTCCATATCGTTACTTGCGCTCCACTACCACCCTCCCTTTCTCTAAGGCTTCTCTAAGCTCTTGCCTCCTCCGCCTCCGGCAGTCCACGGGCCACTATCGTGCACTCTATCTTCTCAAACTCCACTACCCCGATCCATTCCAGGGTCCTACACCTACACATATCTATGATGCGTCATATTCGTGCCAAGTGTCCATATCTTTGCTACTTATAATCTATTTGTACAAGCAGGATTTCATTTTCTTATATGTGATTTGCTCTTTATGACAATGGAGTTCCCTGGACCAAAAAAATGAAAAAATAGTAGGATGTGAAACTTGCAGACCTCGTTGAGATAGAGTTCGGTAGAAAATAAAGAAACAGAAGTCCTTAGTTTGCTTTGATACATTATTCAGACTTGAAATTTTCAGTCAAAAAAGTTCCTCCATCAAGAAAACTAATAATAAAGTCTCAAGTAAACATTATAACATCTGCTCTATATATCAAGCTCGTTAATAGGCGTCTTGGGGTAAACTTTAGCAATTAAAGAAGCTATATAAGTAACCAATAGAATTGTGAACTGGAATTGTAATCTGGACAGATACGATTTGCTCGGAAACAAACCAGAATTCGAGAGAATATGAACCCTCTGACATCTTGGCTGAGATCTTCAGTGTGAGGATCTTCAAGAGTCACACCTGCACCTCAAACATCAGACTGTTTAAGAATCGATCCCTAACTCAAAGCGAATAACAGAAACACAGAAATGCATAAGGGAAAGGTAAGATAAGCACAGTATAAACAAGTTTGACAAATGACAGAAAATTCACACATTCTAAAGTTCTAAAAAAATTAATATTAAACCATTTTCGGAATTGCAATCGAACAGTATGAGACCGAGTAATTCCAATAAGGAAGACTCAAAGCTAGGTGAATTGAACATAATTTCAGCTCAAAGAACAATTTAAAATTTTAACAAACGAAATAGAACTCTGGAGTACAGGTGTCAACCATACCATCTACAATGCTATCATACCAGAAGAGAGTAAACCTTTGCATGGCATCCAAAGTTAAGTTTGATGAGTAACATGGATTAAGCATGATAACCTTTTCTTATCGCACTGTCATCCATAGCCTTGTATTCCATGTTCTTCAGAGCAAGTTCTACACCATAGCCACCCAAGTTTACCGGATTGCTTGTACCAACAGCTGCACAATGGCCACCTTTTGATTGACAGCCAGAAGGTAATACAGGTCTAACAACATACTTTACTTTTCCCTGAAAGGTAAGACAACATTTGTTTCAACTGCATATTTCATTAGAGAAAAAGAAACCAAGAATAGTGTCTCAACATTCTGAAGCAAAAAAGAATAAATATAACTTGAATTGGAGCATTGAAGTCAATCTTCCCCCGCAAGGACATTGAAGTCAAAGACCTTAGAATCTTTCCACAAAAAAGTATGAAAACACATTTTGAAGAAGAAGAAGAAGAAGAAACATGCATAAATGAAGTGGAGATTTCACAGAAGCAGGGCCATGGTACGTAGAGCAAAGCTTTGGAACAATCATTTTTTCTATCATTAATATATAATATAATAAAGTCTTGGAACAATCATACAAAACACAACACATCATGAAGCACAAAGACAAACAGATCCATAGGATCCTCAGCAAATTAATTTTTACCAATTATTTCACCTATTTCAGAGTTTTAAGGCCCCTTATCGAGGAGATACTAAGAGATTGCCTGTCACATGGATACACATAAAATGATACTCCATAAAGTGAGTTTTGTTGGTTTATACAGATGAACCAATACCCCTACAGTGAGCTATGTTGTCTTATTAAAGAATGCCATCATCTAGAGAAGATCGCTAAAACTTTTCGGCAATGCAAGCTTCAAGATATAGGCCAGAGGATATTCTCTCAGAATCATAACTCTGTTCAAGCCCACAAAAAAGAGAAAGTTAATACAATATCCCAAAACCTCCTAAAATAAAAGCCTCTTTTTTCATTTATTACAATCGAAGGCTTCGTTGCATCAACAGCTGTGGTCGTAAGAATTTAAGAGAGATCAAAAGTTCAAAAGGGTTAAGTTTTTGAAGGAATATGATTTGCTGGGTTTTCCTATAAATTCATCAGGGTCTGTAGGTATATCCAAACAGTAAAGGAAATAATAATCATTTCTTGTCGGCAAAAGAGGTTGCCAAAGATTTTTGTAGCTTGATTTTATGATCCTTGTACTTCAATGGGTTAAGCCTAGATTGTCCCCAGATTTGCTGGGTTGGAAGCAGTTAAAGGAAGCTTGGTTTACCTACCCAGATTTTATCCATAAGGAGGTGTACTTTGAGGATTGAGAAGAGTGTCTCTCCGTTAAAGAATGCCATGCTGAATTGCACAGAGTATTGCAGAAGGTTCCAGATTTTCTGTTTTCTTCTCTGAATTATATGGGACACTTGATTATTTCTGTATAACAACTAGTTTTTGAATAGCACTTCTACAATTGCAATGTAATGATTGAAGTTTTCAACTGACTTATGATGCTTTTTCATCGAATTATATGTCAATCGATAACAGAAAGACTGCATGTCTCTGACTGAAACAGGGACTTGTGTGTGAGAATAACATGTAAGTGATATCTCCTAAAAACTACAACCATATTTACAAAATATTTTCAGGAAGTGTTTGATTTTGGACCCCTTAGCATGCAAGAGGCACCAGCACTGCATGTGTATCTAATATGTATATGGCTTTTTTTCTCACATTTGAAGCCTTCCAGGGAAGCATGTGGGGAACAATGCAACTCAAATATGTGTTAAATGGGATGCAATCACTAAAGAGGCCTGATATTAATCTATTTTGATGAATGGTAATCGAGAAAATCGAATCAATTGGCTTTTTTCCCAGCGATGCTCCCAACTCGAGATTTTGATTCATAGAATGGCCAGAAAATGGATTGGCACACCCATTATACGTGATTTTACACATCGAAGCAAAAATACATCTACAAAAACCAATTACTCCATACAATAGTAATGAGATTTTCTGCCCAATAGATAGATAATAATGTAGTGACATCATATGGGTATATGCATGTATATATACAATAATACAATATATATACATATATGTAGGTATGTATTGCTCAGTATCAGGTAGTAGACCTCTTTGGCTGCTGCCACCAATGTGATATGAAATTCTCTGAAGCAGTCAGTCCCAAGAGCTCCATACAGAATCGCAGTCGGCCTTCCAATGCTTGAATCGAAATGGACATGATCAAATTCATATAGTTCTAGCTGCTGAAATGAATCCTGGGATCTGGCCAAAAAAAAAAACAGATGTTATTCAATGAACAAACTTACATCGGATTAGTTTTAAAAATAAATAAATAAAATAAACCTTCTCCTGTGTAAAGCATGGGGCAGGACTTACGAATCATTAGGGATACGAAGCCACGTTACCAATTCTGCAACATCAAAAAACAGTGCCGCACCAGTATCCACCCAACAACACTTTTCCCCAAGATTTTTTGGGTTCATGCTGACAAGCAATGGTTCAACCTTCTCGCTTTCCCTGTTTTCATTTGTTTCAGAAATTCCTCCATTTACGGAGTGAGAGTTAATATCATCAGACAGGGGAAATGAGGAAAGAGATTCCACTGCTAATTGGCGGTACAGCACTAATTGTGGGGATGCAGATCGCAGAGTAAGAGAGAATTCGAAAAGTGATGCCAGAGGTTCACTTAACAGAGATTGCCCATATTTAACAATTTTCTTTAAACAATCTTTGGCTGTATGTGAATCATCACCCTCCTTGTGATGCCAGATTTCAATGAACTCCCAGAAAAGGTCTTTCCATTCTTTAGCCAGCAATTCACTGTCAAACAATTCAATGAAGTTAGTAAGCACTTGAAATTTAAGAAGTCACAAACAAAAGCTGAATTGAAGTAATTTAGGCGTAGCTCAATATCTAATTCCAGTGCCAGCTATTGAACCAATAACTGCTTCACTTTAGCTACAAAAATATCAAGCTATTACCCTTCACTAGTAAACATGTAAGTAACTATTATAGCAAACAAAGCAAATTTCAAGTTAAGCGATGTTCATTGATGAAATGTGTAAAAGTGTATTTTTTGGTTTGGTAATTTTGTTACTTATTTGTTAGTTAGAGGACAGTTGAGTCATTAAGGCTAATTAGGGTTTTAGCTTTTGTCCTATTTATACTTTGTAACTTATGTTTATATTTATACTTCTTTTTGGGTAAATGGAATAATAGATTAGTTTCTTGATTTACTTTTCTATCATGGTATCAGACCCCTACTTTCATGAGGTCTTAAGCTCAAGTCTCGTGTTGTGTTTCCCTGTTATATTTGTTATTGTACACTCTGTGTGTTGGTGCACATGTTCAGTTTGTTCGCCTCTCCACGTGCGAGACAGGGTCACATGTAAATGGGAGTATTAGGTAGCTTGACATACATCGTCGTTCCATTTATGGTTTGAAACAATCCCCTCGTGCTTGGTATGAACGCTTTCAGTCTACTGTTACCCATATTGGTTTCACTCATAATCCTCATGATTCTACCATTTTTCTCCGCTACACTACAGCTGGGATGGTTATTTTGTTATCATATGTGGATGACATAATTATCATTAGTTCTGATTCTGCTTCTATCTCTGAAGTGAAACAGCATTGATTTCGTGCATTTGAAACGAAAAGGGTCATTTGTGATATTTTCTTGGTATGGAGGTTACTTCTTCCCCTATATGCAAATGAAGTGATCAACCGTGCTTGTCTCATTGATGATAAAGTTTTGGATACTCCTATTGAATTGCATACTAAGTTCTCTCCTTCTGATGGCGTTCTTCTTGAGGACTACACTGTCTATAGAGAGCTGGTTGGATCACTGGTCTATCTTACTGTGATTCATCCTGATATTGCGTATGCCGTTCATGTGGAGAGTCAATTTATCTCTGTTTCTCGCTCCACTTATTGGGCAGCTCAGCTTCACATCCTGTGTTATGTTCGTGGTACTATTTCTCAAAGCCTATTCTTGTATTCGTCTTCATCATTGACTCTTCGGGATTATGCTGAGTGGGTTGGTGATGTATCTGAACACAAGTCTACTACTAGTTTTTGCGTATTTCTTGATGGCTCTCTCATTTCTTGAAAAAGTAGAAAATAATTTGTCATTGTTCGTTCTATTGCTAAACCTGAATATCGTGCCATGACACATGTTACTGCTGATATTGTTTGGAACCGCTGGCTCTTCTCTAATTTGGGTGTCTCTCTCTTTTTCTACTTCTCTCTACTGTGATAATAAGAATGCGATCCAGATCGCTCATAATTCTTTCTTCCATGAACGAACAAAGCATATAGAAATTGATTGTCACTTTGTTTGTCAGCATCTTCAACTTAGTACTATTGATCTCCCCTTCGTCTCCTCGTCTTTGCAACTTGTCGATTTTTTCACCAAGGCTTACACTTTGGCTCGTTTTCGGTTCTTACTTGACAAACTCTCACTGCTCACCGGGCTCGCATCATGAGTTTGGGGAGGTGAAAGTGTATTTTTTTTTTTAGTTATTTTGTTATTTATTTGTTAGTTAGAGGGTAATTGGGTCATTAAGACTAATTAAGGTTTTTACTTTTGTCCTATTTATACTTTGTAATTTATGTTTATATTTAAACTTCTTTTTTAGTGAATGGAACAATTAATTAGTTTCTTGGTTCTATTTT
>JAOTRH010000010.1:14111195-14122406 GCA_034768845.1 Heliamphora exappendiculata | reverse complement strand
CCCCCCCCACCATTTTCATATTCAATTTCTCATCAAATAATGATTGAAAATATTTTAAAATTTTAAATAATTTATATTAACTTTGATTTTGAGATTTAAAATATTTAGTACTAATTTTAAATATTAATATAATAGAATCTCGAAATTCTCAAAGTCTTAATTTTATAATCTTATACAACGGTGGTGTTTGACATTACTAAAACTAATAATTTATAAATAAAATTAGTTGTACGAAACTAAAAACAACATACAATAGTTTTGCCAAACAACTTCAATGTTGACATCATGTCAACTAAATGGCATTCATTGTCTGCTTGAGATAATTTATTTTTTATCGTATTGTGAAGACAAAAAAATTTATAATTTATTTAAATATATTATTTCTTAATTCTTGATTATTCTGCTACCTCGTAGTCTGATAGCATTTTAGCATTTTATAAAAATTCAAAAAAGTGAGTTCAAATTGGAATCTAGCTATTTTATGAACACTCAAAAAAATAGTGATAGAATGGAAAAGACATCAATTAGTGAAGTGAAGAGGTTTAATTCTTCTAAACACTTTTTAATTTTATGTTAATAAGATGCATAATAAGTACTTAATTTAATCACATTTTTGAAAATGTTCTATACTTACACACACAAAATTAACACCTATTTGGTCAATTATTTTTTTATTTTTCAAATTTGATTACTAAATTTATTGATTCTTCGTTTTTGGTAAAGTTAATTGTTGAATTAATTTTTATTTTAGGGAGAGAAAATATGGGAAATAATAAGATGAATTAGAGAAGGTTCTAAACTGGAAGAATTATTCTTACTCTTTTCTTAATTTTTATTTATATATTTCTTTTTCCTGTTTGCTTCCTAATGCTTTGGATTAGTAGATTTATTTTATTTTATTTTGCTTTCACGTTTAATTTTTACATCTTTCTATGAGATATTCTTAATTTAGTTAAAGCCTTTTTTTTAATCGATTAATGGTTTGAATTTTCTTCTTATTTTATTTTTCTATATTATTTAAAAATTATTTCAATATTTTTTTCTCAATCATACCTGTTTTATTTCTTTTTAAAAACTTTGTCGAAGAAAAGTCCGGCATTTTTTTTTTTATAGTTATGATGGATTTTTGTTTCATTTTTTATAAATTTAAAAAATGTAGTTTTAATCGCCATAAATAGATTCTAATAATGTTTTAAGCCAAAACTCATACACCTAGAGTCTAATATTGTGGCTTTCAAAAATATATGATAATATTTTTTAAAAACAATTAGAATTTAGTTCTTATATTACCAATTATACTAAATTATATTGCACTCTCATAATATGATGTGAAAACCTCCAATATTTTTGCAAATTTTGTGTAATACCAATGGGGTAGTAGAAATATAAATTTAAAAAATAACTTAATTGATTGATCAAAAAAATTGTATAAATGAACATTATCCCAATTTTAACTAATTGGTGGGTAAATATTATTTATAATTTGTGTTGTAAAGAATAAATAAATTATTTGTTGTTTAATTGTTATTTGTAACATATTTTAAGTAATTATAATTGACATTAAGAAAATTTACGAATTTTCTAGAACTAAGATTAAAACTAGAAAAACATATAACTTACATATTTTATGAGAAGGATCCATAATATTAAAAAAAAAACAAAACAAAACAAAAACAAAAAAGTGAACTCTAAGAGAATTAAATTATATGGACAAATTAAAACTAAGACCAAAAAATAAGCACAAAAAATGTTTTTATAGATAAAAGAAGAATTTAGAAGAAAGAATAAAAACATTTTATAAAAAAATAAATTTATAGTTTAATATTGACTATTTAAAACTAAAAAATATTAATTTTCTAAAAAGAGAATTTCCAAAAGAATGATAATATCTTCAAAAAAGAATTTACATACATATATATATAGCAATTAAAAATTAAAAATTAAATCTAATCTAATGGCAAATAAAACAAAAAGCTCTTGATCAATTGCAATTGTCACCACACTTGATCCAGATTGATGGATTACTTGCAGTTATTATCCAACTTGAGCAAAAGATTAGGAGAGTTGTGAGAGTGATTAAACTAACTTTGAAAGAAATGGGTTAGGGGTATTTATAGGACAATTTTTTTATTTTTTTTAAAGGCAAAAAAGTCATTTCTAGTCATTGCCAAATGACTATTTAGGCTCTATTTGGTTTAACTTTTTCTGTGATTTTTTTGTGGTCTTCTTTCTTTTTTTATGAATTTTTTTTTTATTTTTTGGGCAATTTTTTTTTATTTTCTCAATTCACTATGATAAAAACAAAATCTAAAACTATAGCCATTTTGAAAAAAGATCACTAAAGATTTAAAAAATAATCACAAAAAGCCTTAAAATGGATTTTTTGCGTCTTATCTGAACTTATTTTTTGGTAAATTTTTTTTTTATTTCTTATAACAAAAAAATTCTAAAAAATATTATCGTTTGAACTAATATAAAATTTGTTCACTAAAAGACGAAAAAAACCACGTAAAATAAGCTATCCCACGCAATGCCTTAGTATTTGCCATTCGATCAATAAATTAAAGGAAAAATTACATGAACACACCCTACACTATACATATGTATCACTTAGGCTCTTGAATTAAAAACTCATATAAAGTGACTTTTTAACTATTTATTTGTATCACTTTATCCCTAATTATTAATTAAAATTACGAAAACACCTCCAAACGGAGGAAGACAAAGTGATACAAACAAATAGTTTAAGAACCACTTTGTACGAGTTATAATTTAAGGGGTTAAGTAATACACAAATATAGTATAGTAGGTATTCTTGTAAATTCTCCTAAATTAAATCTCAGTTGGCAATCTACTTCGTTTGGAGGTGTTTTCGTAATTTTAATTAATAATTAGAAATAAAATGATACAAACAAATAGTTTAAGAATCACTTTGTACGAGTTATAATTTAAAGAGTTAAGTAATACACAAATATAGTAAAGTAGGTATTCTTGTAAATTCCCCTAAATTAAATCTCAATTGGCAATCTACCCTGCCGTTGACCAGAAGTCGTAAGGGGGGCTTCAAGCGAGCCCGTGGGCCTGGGAAAATTTTAATTTCTTAAAATTTTTTGGCCTTATGGGCTAGACTTACATGCATAGGCCCATTCCCAGCCCAATAATTTTGGGTTGGGCTCAAGCTCGAGCCTAATTCATATTGAATTTTATAAAGTTTTTATTTTTATTTTTTTGTAAATAATAACAAAAAATATTCCCATGCTAAAAGCCTTAAAGAAAAATCTAAAATGTGATTAAAGAAGCTGATCTAACCGAGACCTCATATGAAGAGATTAGTTAGTTTGTGACAAATAATTAGAATTTTGATTATTTTCGTAATGTTTTGGATTTTTTTATTTTTTTTTATTTTTTATATTTTAATTTTTTGAATCGTTTCAACGAGAACTAGAAAAATAGTTACTTTTACTAAAAGATGAAAAAATTACCTACAAATAAAAATAAGCAAAAAAAACTGACTTATTAACCTATTCTCACTCATTTTTATCTTTTGTGAACTTGATTGATATTTTAATCATTTTTTTTTTTACCTTTTCGATTTGTCTCCAAACCCCAAAACTGTAAAAGTTAGACAAAATGCTAAAAAAAGAAATAAAACATAAAACAAAAAGGGAAAAGGAAAAAATATAATAATCTTCTTTAGGTTTGTAATTAATACATAAGAGTTTAGGGAATGATGACCTCCATGGAGTTTTAGTCTCGTTACAAATTTGTTTAGTTTTAGTCTCGTTACAAATTTATTTATTTTATTAATCAACGGTTGGTCAAAAATTGATCAGATTTGATGTCAATAATAAAAAATACTAAATTTTATTCATGTTAAATTCCTCTAATTCTTCTCTATAGGACATAAAAATAATAGCAGTAATCTATGCATGCATTAGTAGTTCAGAAAAGGAAAAAAAAACTATAATTTCTTTAACCCACAAGAATGTTTGTGTATTAGGTACAAATCTTATAAGAGACTGTGTATTATACCCAAACAAAACTATCTCATGTTAGATAATGTCTCATAATGACAAAAAACTTTCAGTTCACAGGGTGACATGGTGAGAAGAGATTCAAAAGGACAAGAATTAGGGTGTTTGTCAAAAAGCTTAAATTATAGCTTTTAGTTTAAGTATAAAATTAAAAAAAAAAAACAGATGTGCTTGTATCCAAATACAGCACGCATGATTAATTGCATGTGTTTTAAACTTGCCCAGTCAGTCAAATTAGTAAACAAATTCAACAACACTAACTGTAATAATCAGAGTCAATGATTGCATCATATAGCTTGAACTTGAATTCCCTTTGGATTTCAAAACCCTAGAATTTCAACAATTAGTCCTATGGACAAAAAAAATAAAAAATCGCAATTTTGCTTATTCTTCTTGTTTACCAAAAAAATAAAATATACTTATTTCTAGCTTGATTTCCATCCTTCTATTTTTCTCGAGGAGGGAAAAATAAAGGAAAAAAAAAAAAAGAGTAAAGGGAATGCCCTCAAATCCTAACATTCAATGTGTGTTTCAAGCTACCCACATGGAGCACATAGTCCCCCAAGGCAACTTTTGTGTTTCCAAGCTCATCAACCAAGCTCAAATCGTTGCAAACATCTACCATGAACCTCACAAACCCTTCTGTTCCCGGCGTCAAAAAGACCCTCTGAAAGCCCACCAATTGCTTCTGGGGCGCTTTGTGCACGGCCGGAGGGCTGGAAAACAAGAGAACCGAGTGGCCGCCACCCATTGTCCCGGCGTTTCTAACTCTCAAGTGGATGTCGAAAGCCAAGTTTTGGCAAGTATCTTCCACAACATCGATGGACATGCACTTCGTTGAGCGACAAGTATGACCCTCCCCCAAGGGGATCGAGACCGAACTTGGTGCCAAAACTAGGTGGTGATGGAATTCAGAGTAGCTCAATCCGTCCCCAAACGTGTAAATGGTTGGCCCGGTGTAGAACCGGTAGGTTCTTCCAGGGTAGCCCGTGGAAGGTTCTGGTCTCATGTTCATGTTTGTCATTGGGATATTTGTGTACGACGCTGGATACCACGACGTAGGCAGCCTTCCACCTGCAGTTAAAAAAAAAAAAAAAAACAGACAAATTGAGCTCAATTTTCACGTACTTGTTGGGAATTTAAGGCACTTTCTTTGAAACTATCATAACATAACAATAACAAAACATAAACCAAAACAGAAACTACGAGTAATGGAGTAATGGACTTTACTTGGATTGTAGTACCCAAAGATGACATCGGCGATGGCAGCACCACCAGCCTGGCCGGGGTACCCGACCCACAAAATGCTAGTAATCTTATCATTGTCCTTTGCAAATTGCACGTCCATGCTCCCTGCCGACATGATGACAAGGATTACTGGGCCCTTAGAAACGCTGGCAACCGCGGTTACCAGCTGCTCCTGCTGCCCGGGAAGACTAATGGAAGATCTGTCAAGGCTCTCTGCTTCTATTGACAAGTCTGCCCCCATTATGAGGACGGTTGCATCGGCGGAGGCGGCAATGGTCTTGGCATCGCCTAGTTGGACGGCGTTGCACGCCGTGCTGTTACAGCCCTCCGCATAAGTAGTAGCAACTGATGATGTGAGACCTTGCAGAGGAGTGGTGTATTGGCAAGGAATTCCTGCAAAAAATTTTACAAAATAACTTATAGCCCATATTTGGCTTTAAAAGGGTTACCTTTTTTTAGGATAAACAAATAAGTTTAAAATGATTTTAATACCCTTAAATCTCAATTAAACAAGTTAAATTCACTACCAAAAAACATACAATTATCCCAAACATTACAATTTAAAAACAAATAGTAAGAACATATAAGACATTTCAACCAAAAAAAAAAGAAAAAACTTAAGGTTTTTTAGATGGACTAAACGCTAAAACTTAAAAGCTACTTTTTTATAAAAGCGAGTTTTCAATTAGTGGACATTTTAGATATACTAAGTGCTCATTTGCAACTCAACTTTTAAGTTGAATTTTGTTACTTCTTTAAATTTGAAGTCAAATAAATAAAAAATTTATTTTGGTCAAAAGATTGACTATTAAACTACCAGTATAAAAGGCAAACTTTTTAAAATTTTAAATCAAATAAAAAAATATTTTGATCAAAAAAGTGACAATTAAAAGTACCAGTATAGCAAACAAAAATTTACTTTTTGGCAATGAACCTTGTAAAAGCATTAACCATAAAGGTCAAAAATTAACTTCAAGTCACCACCCAAACAAAGCCTAACTAACTTATCTTTATTCAAAATTAGTGAGGCTAATTAGAGATACATTTTTTTTCTTCAAAATTTTCTTACAAATCTTCTTAAACAAATGCACACAGCGCAATAAATATATGGAGTTCGTTGAACAACTTAATTTTAAGTTAATTTTTTAATTTTAAGTCATTTTAAGTAAAAAAATTAAAAATTTTATTTAATTAAAAAAATAACAACTTTTAATTTACTAAAAATATCAAATAAATTTAATATAAAATTTCATAAATGCCATTGTAACTATGAAATTCCATAACAAACTGTTAAAAAAAAATACCTGCGTAGTTGGCAATCATTGTGGCAGTGACATTAGCGTTGGGTCCAATAACCGCCAATGAGGAGATGGCGGTGGGAGACAGAGGAAGCGAGCCGGCAGTGTTCTTGAGAAGCACAATCCCCTGCCTCGCGGCTTCCCGGGCCAGTTCCTGGTGCTCATGGGTGCAAACGTCATTCGGACCTAGATTACCGTACGGACCCTTTCTCGGATTCCCGTCAAAGAACCCGAGCCTCATGAGCGTCGCGAAATTGTTCGACATCGCATTGTCAATCACCGATATGTTCACCAATCCAGCGTTTATTGCACCCTGCGTGTATTTTCCTAGGTAACTCCCACAATCCAGGTTCAACCCTGTTGAAATCAAAAGAGTTAGCTAATAACAGCAAGATTGTATCTATAGTGCACTCCGCTCCCGCTTATAATAAAGTGTTCGTTTGTTAATTTGGTTCGGTTTTTAAAGCAGTTTTTTGATTTTAAGTTATTTTAAGTTAAAAAAATTAAAAATTTATTTTGTTAAAAAAATTAGTGACTTTTAAACCTCCAATAAAACCAAATAAGTCATACATAAAATTCTAAAATTACCCTTCAACTAAAATGATATTTTTCCAAACAAAAAACCTAAAAAGACAAAAAAAACTAAAAAATCAAAAAATCAAAAGATAAAATTGAAAATTATTATTAAAAAAGCTAAAAAATCAATAGAAAAAAAAACTAAAGATTAAAAAACGAGATTTTTTATCTTTTTGACTTTTTGATGTTTAAGCCAGTTTGCCAAACACCACAAAATTGCAAAACATATTTACAGTATTTTACATGAAGATCTCGAAATAAACGAAAATTAAAAGCATATAATTATTTTTAGATCAAAATGAAGAGATTTGGATTCACCTGCCAATAGAGCCTTGGCTGCAGCCTCCTCTTGTGTTTTGGTGTAGTGTTGGTAATCATAGAAAACCTCCACTGAGTCACAATCAGAAACTATGTATCTGCAAGAACAAAAGATCAAAATTTTTTAAGTCCCAAATCTTAGTTTGAATGGTGATTTTTTTACTAATATGGTCATGGAAAATGTGAGAAATACCCATTTAGATTCCATTGGCCCCGAACCACCCCGGTTAAGAAGTCAGGGTCAGCACAGGTCGGCTTGCCATTGACTTGGTTGTAGGAGCACATGACACTGGCCACATTCCCATCAAGAACACAACTCTTGAATGGGGGTTGAAATGTGTCATCCAAGTCTTGTTGTGTTACCTATCCCACCACAACAAATACAAACACTTAAGTGAAATCTAGAATTCGAAATGAACATTTATTTATTTATTTATTTATTTATTTATATATATATAATTCAGCTCACCACAGCATTGAAATGAAATCGATCGGTGCCATTCCACTGATCAACATCGTAGGCGGTGTAGTGTTTACAGCAGGCGGCAACCTTGAGCCGATCTTGGTCACTGTCATCCCTCTGTTGTAAACCTCTCACGTACGAAGATGCGTATTTGCTCGTGAGCAACGGGTCTTCTCCTGGGGTTTCATGACCTCTTCCCCATCTTGGGTCCCGGTAAATGTTAACGTTTGGGGACCAGAATGTCAGCCCGGATAAACCAAAATTGTACATTGCTCTGGCCTCAGTTGATACCACCTGCAATACAAGAGTAAAAAAAGAATTAAAAAAGAAAAGAAAAGAAAAAAAGATGAATTTTTCTATTTTAAGCCTTTTAGTGGGCATGAAATTACAATCTTCAAGATGAAGGTGGGCAGAGAATTGAATTCAAGCACAGGCTTATCAGATTGTCTGGCACATTATGGAGCAGAACATGGCTCTCCCTTGATCAATTCATTAAAGCACTTTCCTTTTAAAATGTATCCACAATAATATTCTAATAATTATACAATACTATATGTACATCCACATATAAATTATATGCAAGATACATACATACATACATACATACATATATATACATAGGTTACTGAAATATTGGTTGAAAAAAAAAAAGAATAAAACAACAAAAAATGCAGACATGAATCAGGCTTAAATTGGAAGTTGAATTCCCAAGTATCAGCAATGAAACAAGCAACCCATCAAATTATTTCAAGATACAAAATACAATGGTTTTTAATGTATTAAACCAGATATAAGAGAAATTTTCAGAAAAGAATATCTCATGATTCCATTCTCAGTAACTCTCCTCAATTTATTGGAGGGTTCCTCAATTTATTGGAATGCCTTGAATTATGTTTAAAAATAAACAAGATATAATTTAATGACCTTCAATGTATCAAACTAGATCTATAAAAAAAAATGAAATGGAAAATACTATGGCCCCTCAGTCTCAAATTCAAACATGCAAGCTGGAATCCTGTTTTAAGTGCAAGCACAGACCAGTACAGACACAAACTTTTAGTTAACCAGTCAAAATCAGATGATCAAAAGCAATGAAAGCAAAACAAATTTGAAAGCACAGCAACTGTGGGTCCACCAACCTTGTAAAAAGCAATTATACACAGGTTTCTTTCTATTTTGTACTGAAAAAATTAACTAAATTTAACTTGACTTTTTAAACAAAACATATTTTTATGGTAAAGACTTTGGTAATTTGTGATTAGTTACTATTTTGTACTCAGGCTTTTAATGTAGCATTTCGTATACGTTAACCCCGAATTCATTACCAAAAAAGAAAGGAAAAAGGAAATCAATAATGGTATTTGCATATAGCATAAGTTGGAAAAACCAATATTTAAGAAACAGAAGGGTTCAGAAAAAAAAACTGCCGACAACTTGCATTTATACTATAGATTCATAGTAGTTCACACCCCTTCTTAGATCTAAGAGTTTCGTACACAAAACTGCTCTTTAGACATTTATACTATATAATTGGCACTTTTCTTACTGTTTTAAAAGAACCCTTTAAGAAGCAAATGGGTCAGATTTAAACACAGTCAGTGTTTTGATTTTCATGGAAGAACGTTAAAGACAGAACTAGAAATATAATGAATCTTCCTCAGATAAACTAAATTCATTCATGGAAACAGAAAATCAAAAGCAGGTCCCAACAGCTTAGGAACCACAAATCCAATCAAGAACTTCAGTTAATCTAAATCAAAGCATCAAATATGAGATAAATAAATTAAAACAAAAACATTTAATGTTCTACTAATCACATCTTTCTCTGAGATTTTCACCAAATGAATCACAAAACTAAAATGTGAATCTAACCCATTAATGAATCCAAATCCAGATGATATATAAATATACATATATATATAGATAGAGAGAGAGAGAGAGAGAGAGAGAGAGAGAGATAGAAGGGGAGGTTCAGAGTCAGGGACAGAGTATTGATGTTTTAACCCAATCCCAAACTTGTAAAACAAAAAAGTATTGCATCTAAAAAAGATAAATTAAATCAAATGAAATGAAAGACTTGAAATTAGAGTAAAAATGAAAAGAGAAGTATGTAAAATTTGAGGGGAAAAGGTATTTACTTTATATTATTTATTATATACTATACATTGTGCATACCTTTCCAATGGCTACAAACAGACTGACATTGAAAGAAGCGGCGGTGAGAATAACCGCAGGGAAGCTGGTGGCTGCGGGTATGACGGAAGAGAAATGCGTGCCCGGACCGACGTTGGAGACGCCGTGCAAAGCCTCCGACCACCACTCGTACTTGGGAATCCCAAGCCTGCTCACGTTCCCCGCATCGTCCCCCAAGAACGAGATCTTCTCCGTCAATGTCAGCCGCCCAACCAAGTCCGCCACCCTCTCCGCCACCGCCAACGACTGGTTGCAGAACTTGAGATCCGCCAGGGCGGGGTTGTTCTCGACGTCGCAGGCGAAGGTGGGCGTCGATTGGGCGGAAACCCAGGTGGAGGAGGAGCTCAAGAAGCAGAAGATGAAGAGCAAAACAGAGACTTTGGAGGGTTTTACCGCGTTTCGAGACGGATCAGAGGCCATTTTTCTTTTCTGTTGTGATTTTCTCTTTTGACCTTCGGCGAAGAATTAACTACGAAAGAGGGTCGAGGGCAAGAATTCCCGTAACGTTCTGGTTGCTTTTATAGGGAGAGTTTCATGAGAGAGGGAGAATTTTTCAAAAACACGTTGTTTTGTAGCAACCCGTGACCGACGACAGTAATTATTCGATTTTTCCGAAATATCATGTGTAATTATCTACTTAATTTTTTATTTAAATTTATTTTAAAAAGTTATTTTTTAATTATATAAAAAAATATTTTTTAAAATAAAATAATATTACTTTATATTTATTAAATAAATAAAAAATAAAAAAAATTTACTTAATACATATAAATATATATATATATATATATAAAATATCTTATTTATTTAAAATATTATATAAATAATATCTCGAGAGCACCTAATAATTTTCTTGGCAGATAAACATTAATCTAGATTCTAGGATATAGAATTTTTAATTGTGTTCACCCTATATCCCGTAAATTTATCTGTTTCCCTTTTTCCTCTATTTGTATATATCATAAAAGTAATTTTATTCATAAATTAAAATAATTAGATAATATTTATTTATATGTAATGTGAGTATAGTTCAAAATAATTTGAAGTAAAAATAATATTAATTTACTTTTATTATGTAATA
>JAOTRH010000010.1:14077714-14111095 GCA_034768845.1 Heliamphora exappendiculata | reverse complement strand
AAACTTAAAAATAAAAATAAATTAATAAATTAAATTTTATGTTTTTATTTTACTTATTTTTGTATTTAGTAATTTTTCATTTTTTAATTATAAAATTTTAAATAAGATTTTGTAATTAAAAAAAAAAAATAGTGAAAACACTGTTGAAACAGTGTTTTTCGTTAACGAAAAGTTAATTTGGATCTAAGTATTATAATTTTCAAAAAGTAAGAAAATGAAGTGATATTTCATAGAATAGAGAGGGTGACAGTGATATAATCCTTAAATAGAGGAGGTGTAAGTGTAATTTACCCTAATTTTTAATAGAAATTTAAATTGTCAAGCTTTTTATTATGAGATTTTGTCAATCTTAATGTCTACCATTTCACCACTATCTCTTGTGATAGAAATGTATTTAAATTTATGTTCAGGCCCCGTTGGGTAATGTTTATGTTTTTTATTTTTTATTTTTTATTTTTTTATAAATTGTAAACAAAAACATATTTGGTAGTTATTTTTATTTTAAAAAATTGTAAATAGTTTTTAAAATTTATAAATTTTTTATAAATATAAAAAATATATTTTTATTTGTTTTGTAAACAAATTTTGATTTTATCTTTTTTTACTATATTTGATTATTATATTCAGTTACCAACTCTAACCACTACTTTCGACCAATACATTCGGCTACCTCATCAGACCATCGTCGCTTGTCACCATCTCCGATTACTACATTTGGCATTTGACCACCACCTTTAACCATTATTGCTAGCTTTTACTATTATTTTTGGCTGATACTTCTTATTACCATCTCCGACCACCATCTCTACCTCTTACTATCATTCCTGGCCAATACTATCGATCACTACCTCCAATCACTACCACCCAACCACCACCTCTGACCTCCTACCAATTCCGACCACAGCTTCCGACACCATTTTTTACCACAATTTTTGACTATCATCGCTATCTTTTACTATTATTATCGGATAACACATTTGACTACCACCTCCAACTATTATATTTATCTGCAACTTCTAACTACTATTTTTTAAATATTTATGTACTAAATATATTTTTTATTTTTATTTTTTTGTAATATATATATATATATATATATTTCATAAATAAAAAATAGAAGTTTATAAACGTTATCAAACGGGGGTAAATGTTTCTGCACGTAGCATTTTTTTTTGGTTAAGTAAACTTGTAAAAAAATATATTTTAAATACTGAAACAAACAAAAATACAAATAAAAAATAGAGTGTTCTTATGATTTTACATAGAGAGTGTCAATCATATTCTTTTATTTTAAAGAAATTATATATTTTTTAATTAGGCCTCGTTTGGCAACTTAGCTTTAAGTCATTATTTTTGTTTAAAGTTAATTTAAATCAAATAAGCAAAAAGCTCGTTTGATGAATTATAAGAGTGATTTTAAGTCAAAAAATAATAAGTCAAAAAAATTGACTCAAAGTAATTTTAAACCAAAGAAGCTTTAAGTCAAAAAAAAGTTATTATAATTTTTTAAAATCTATTATGTTATTTTAATATTTAATATGAGTCTTATTTAATAGATTTTGACAAGTAAATTTTGATATTCAGGCATCCCACATCGAAAAAGAAGATGGAGTTCCTGAGCTATAAAAGAAAAATCTTGAACCTTTACATTCAACGATGCATTTTCTCAGATGGTAGAAATCATAGCAGTTAAGTGTGCTTGGACTGGAGTAATGCAATGATAGGTGACTCATTGAGAAGAACAAAATCGTGAGATTTTTTTCCAAAGCGGACAATATTATTGCAATGTGAAGAATCGAGGTGTTACATAAATTTTAAAAATATAATTTTTATAAAAATAGATATGTGTAATAAAAGTTATGAAAATTTTAAAAGATATATAAAATTATTTTATGTAAGAAATTAAAAAGGCTAAAAGACTAAAAGTTTTTGCATTTTTAAAAGAGGGTTTTTTTTTAATTCTTTTAGTTTTAAACAAAAAAACAAAAAATTCAATTTAAAATTGAGTGCCAAACGAGACCTAATAAAGAGAATATTATCTTTTTAATTTATTTGAACACAAGTGGAGTTGAGAGACAGAGAAAAGAGAGAGCCTTTGACTAAACAACCACTCGCCCCCTTCGACAACTTCAGCCTCCCTTCCCGGCTCCTCCCACGGACCGTTGAATTGAAACTCTCCCAATTCCTCTTCTTTTTCTCCCTCTCCTTCTCTCATTTTCCCGGGAAAGTGAAAGAAAATTTCAACACCTACCTTCCCTCGGAAGTCAGTCAATCACCCCTCGCTCATTCCCTGCTGATGAGCTCCGACGCCAACGACTTCCCTTTCCGATTCCCGTTCTTTCGCAATTGATGACTTCGGCAGTTCGTGAAATAGGGCTTTAGCTTTTCTTCCGGCAAGTGTTCGATTTGTGGTGGGTTTTTTTTTCTTTTTTTCCCTCCCCTTTCTTTCTTTTGTTTGATTGAGTGAAGAGTGGATGAAGAATCTAGGCTTTTAGCTGGAGGGAATCGGAGGGATTGTGATGATGGATCGGGAGTCGTCGGCGATCCGGGCTTCTGCTTTTCTTTGCCTAATTCTGGTGGTTTCTCGATTATCATTGGTCTCCGGTAATGCCGAAGGTGCGTACTGATTCTGTTATTAGCCTCGTTTGTTATGGTAATTTTGACTATTTCTTTGCTGCTTGTTCTATTGCGTTTTATTGGTATTGACTTTTGCATAAGGCCCTCTTTTTACCATTAATGCACTCACAAGTGATTCTATTACTTTAAAAGCCTTATTGGTTCAGTTTTTGCAAGTTTTCAGAAGAATTTGATTTTGTCCAATTGGGTAGAGCTTATTGAAATCCCTTCCAATTCCAATACCCACTTTATCATATTTACGGAATATGATTTTTTTGACCGGAACTTTGAAAACCATCATCTTTACTAAACATCTGCCTGTTCAATTGTATTTATTTGGCATTAGAAATTGATTAAATGCACCCTGTGTTATGAGGAACGGATGTAGGATTTTAATTATGGGGATATCTTAGGGGGCAGATATTAGATTTTCAAAAATATCTTGGGAGGGAAAACGATTACAATTTTGAAATATTTGGAACTAATACTACTATAATAATGATTTTTTTTTTCAAAACTTAGGGCGGGAGGCTGCCCCCATCCGCCTCATTGGGTCCGTCTATGTGTGTTCTGGAATAACTGTTACGTTATTTAGCTACTTGACCTCTTACCTACTCTTGGAAAATGTTTTGGTTGATGGTGTTGATATTGATGAGAACCTGAAGAATGTCTCTATCATGACAAACAGGCGATGCCTTGAATGCGCTGAAGTCAAATTTAGCCGATCCTAACAATGTTTTGCAAAGTTGGGATCCTACACTTGTCAATCCATGCACATGGTTTCATGTTACGTGCAACCCTGATAACAGGGTTACTAGAGTGTAAGCCACTAACTTGTTTGCCAATTCTTGTGATATAGCTCTTGTGATAACTTGCTACTTGAAATTATAGTAGCTTTCGTACTTCCATTGTCAGTAATGTGATTACAAATATCGTTTTCCATTTGGGTACACCCCAGTGATCTTGGAAATGCAAACTTATCTGGTGACCTCGTTCCACAACTCGGGCTGCTTTCGAATTTGCAGTACTTGTAAGTCGTACTTCATTGTAGAAAAAGTTGTTTCACTTAGATTTATTTTGTTGTTGTGAGTTGATTATTCTTTTGTGATCTCTCTCTCTCTCTCTCTCTCTCAACTCTGCAACTTATCTTTCCTTCATTACCAAGGCCCTGATTTTCTGAGATTCGCATTTTGTGATTTATTGCAGTGGTGGTAACAAATAATTTGACATGCTTCTTGTTTTTCCACATTCATATACTATGTTGCTTCTATCATTGTAGAACGAACTGTTATATGTCCAATATTTGTATTTTACATGATTTTGCTTTAGTGATGGACTACAGGAGAATGTTGTTCAATACTTTGTTGGCTTGCACCAAATTTGCATCAGTATACACTACATGGCACGGCTGTTTGTGCAAATTACATATCCATTCTGCAAACTCGGTAGCATTCGACATTGTTGCCGAAAGGAAAACCATCTTGATAGCTGGCGGCAAGATTATAGTACTCTCTTCCCAAACAACCTCTTTCTCGATCCCTCATATAGTGTATTTCATCAAATATAACCTGGAAAACTTCCTTTACGGTTTGTTTGGTACGCATGAATGGAATGATATGGAAATGGAATTGAAGTGGGAATGGAAATGAAGTGGGAATGGAATGTAAGGTAGAATATAATGGAATGTTTATTCTCATTTTGCTGTTTGGTTGTCAATATGAAATGACATAGCAATGGAATGACTTTCTATTCCTCTGCTTGGTATGTTCAACTAATGGAATAGAATAGAATGCAACAATTTCTTGAAACGATAATCAACTCCAACACACACACACACACATATATTATGAAAAATTATTAAATTTTCATACAATATGATGAAAATAATAAATTATAAATCTCGTAAATCAACTCATTAAAAAATTCTTATTGTAATTCCATATAATAACTCAATTGACATTAAAAATCACTAACGAGAAATAACATAAAAACATCCACACACAAAAAAAAAGACAATTAAGAAATAATTGCTTTCACTCATGCTTTTTTCTCTTCATCGTCAATTGTAAAAAATATTTGATTCAAGTCACGATCACAACCACTTTTGACTGTTGCTTTGTGCCGTTCAACCACACTTAGGCCTTCTAGTTTCATTAACACTTATTAAGTTGAAGTTTCAAGTCATTAATTATTGCATCTTTAATTGCCAGACTAAGGCAATTAGCAGTGGTTTCCATCATTGTACTAATAATAGTACTTGACTTTTCCATCACTTCATATGTCCCATGCTCAAAACTTTGATTCTTTCTTTTCTTTCTATTCTTTGAACTCCTTTCATTAGTATTTTCAACAATGGGTAATTGAGCAAAACCGAACATATCAATGCCATCTAAATCACCTCCCACATTCCATAAATTTGTACCATTTTCTGATTCATTATTTTTTTGTCCAACCTCTTTAATAACATCAGCCGATGTATTAGCATCCTTACCCGTTGCCCGATCCTTCCCAAAAATAATGCAGAGCTCTTGATAAAAGGGAAATGGCTTGTCCTCATATAATGCAGCTTTCTTATGACTCTGAAAAAGAAATCATTTAAATTTTATTGCATCATGGATTTATGTTATTAAATTAATTTTACCAAGTATTAAATAACATTCCTGTAAGTAAGCATCCCACACAAGTTTTTCAGCAACAACACATTTTTTTTGCATCATCATATCCAAACCCGCTGGTGTTATGCGCACATATCATATCATAAACAATATTAAAATTTGTTTTTAATATCTTCATTCTAGATTTATTGTGTGGGTCAACCTTCAACCTTGAATTTGGTAGTGTAACAGCAAGTATTTTTTTACTTGCTGCATATATTCCTGGTTTAAATCTTCCATCAGCATTATATTTTTCTTCATTTTGCAAATCAATAAGAGCCTCCATAAGCTTCATATCTTCATCTTCCTCCCACATCTTTTTATTTAAACTTGGATCTCGACCATCTTGTGTTTCTGAATCCATGCCTAGTAAAAAAACAAATGGCATGCCAATACGGTTTAACAAACCAATGAAACTTTGTTCACAATAAATACGAAGGTTATTATACCAAAGAAACAACGATAGATATTTTGCATCAAATGAACCACACTATTCAAGTAGTTAAATAAAACACAATAACATATCATCTTCCACGTCTACTCGCTCTCCACTCATTAAACATTTAATTGCAAAATTCTCTCTCCATTTGGTCCATTCATCAGATGTTTCAATCATTGTAATTCGACCATTATTTGCTTCATTTGTATTCTGTTGTGTGTCCTCTCAGATTTGCTCCAATGGGTCCATATCCATCTCTCTTCTTATTAGATTATGAAGGCGACAACATGCCATAATGATTCGACATTGTGTTTTGACGGGAGAAAACGGACGCCCCTAAGAATTGTCCATTGCATCTTAAGCAATCCAAAGCATTGATCTATTACATTCCTGGCTGATGAATGTTTCATATTAAAAAATTCATGGTATGTAGTTGGTTGATGTCCATCTCTCCAATCATTTTGGTGATATCGTTGTCCTCTACATGGTGCAAGAAATCCATCACAATTTGTATAGTTAGCATTGACAAGATAATAATAATCTACACAATTGTAAAATAATAATACATTAAATATGTTGAATATGGTTTCAATGTGAAAATTTTAAATATAGAGTGCAATACTTACCTTGAGGAACTATTAATCCTTTTGTCCTACTCATTGCATCGTGAAGTACGCTTCCATCGGCAGCCGACTCTTCCCAACCTAGTAATATGTAAATAAATTGCATGTCTTGTGAACATACCCCTAACATATCCGTAGCAATTTCACCTTTTCGATTTCTATACCTAGCTTTATCTTCCCTAGGTGCCCTCACCCTTAAGTAAGTTCTATCAAGCGCTCCAAAAAAATTCTATCAATTAAGAAAAAAATAACTATTTTAATATTTAATCGATAGTGTGGGTATATACATAAATATACACATATATTAAATAAAATAAGTTCGTACCTCAAACCATTTCCACCTCACATCTGTTGTGTTCAAAGGAATAGGCTTCGACTTTTTAAGTAAATATTGTTGAAGTCGTATGACGGAATTAAGACATTATTAAAATGTCTACTTATACTTTCTGCCGATCGTCTAAATCGATATTTTATAACTCGATTCTTCACATCGTGAGCAAGAATATGTTCAAACATTGCAACTTGTTCATCAAGTAGCATATTTTTTTATATTTTTTAACCCAGGTTTTGGAGCATGGAACACAAAATGATATATGTATGCCTATCAACCCTCAGTTGCTCAAAGTAGTGTTCATCATTGTTGTAAACAAGTCGATAAATTTTTTCTCTATTTGTGTAGAAGTTCATAATATATTTCGAACTCAAAGAACGCTTCTTCATATACATATCAATCAAATAGTAAATTAGTTGATACCATCAATTCAGCGCATATCCTACATCCAACCATAACAACATAACTGATGCCAATTTCTTTTACCTCAAATATCTTCTTGTTTCCATACCTAAATGAGCCATTAGTGCATTACAAAATTATAAATTAGCTAGTCCATCGAAATTATTAATAGCAAATTTCTCTATTTTCAAAATACCAAACACTATTTTATACCAAGCAATCGTTTATGATCAAGCAATGGAATTATTTAAGGCTATCAAACAGTTGGTTCTGATCAATCAATTATATAAAGTAAAGAATATATATAGTAATATCAATACATATATAATAAAACTTCAAAAGTAAAATAGTAGAAGACAAAAATTTTCTTGTAAAATATTCATATATATATATATATTGAGTGAGCTTAAAAAATACATACTCACATCGTAACGAAAAAAAGCCCAACGAGGAAGAAGATGACGAAATCTCCACGTGCTCCTATTGTCGGATTCTTGCAAAACAAGCCTTCTAGCCGGTGACCGGCGGGAGGCCCTCCAACGTCCCAGGTAGATGGGGCTTGAGAGAGAAAATGTATAGTAGAAGTGGGAGTTTTTCCATACCTTGCAAGAGATGAAGAGCACAACACACACACACACATATATGTGTGTGTGTTAAGTTGGGTTTGTGAGGGTGTTGGTGGCCTTTGTGGTATTTGTCCCCTATATATATATATATATATATGTATATATATAAAGAGTGAGAGTTGACATTTTGGTGTTGTCACGTCATCCCCTAGTCCATGATGGCTAAATGGAGTGTTAAGTTGGGTTTGTGAGGGTGTTGGTGGCCTTTGTGGTATTTGTCCCGTGCATGTATATATATTCAAAAGTAAACACATAAGTTGATGATTTTTGATGAAGCAGGAGATCATTTTTGCTAATGCAGAATCGTTGAAGCTATAGAGGTAGGGTAGTGTTCATCAGATTGATAATGACAGAATAACGTGTTTTATGCGGGAGGTTGATAATGATCAAATAACATGCTTTATTTTATTAGGATTCTAGGGTAGAATGGAATGCCTATTCTTTGGGTTATCCAAAGGAATAAGTTTTCCTAAATTCGTTTAATGGAATGCCTATTCTTTGGGTTATCCGAAGGAATGAGTTTTCCTAAAATTTGAAGGAATTGCCGTTCCGTCGGAATAGCCATTTGCACATTAATAATGCATACCAAATGTGGGAAAAGGAATATGAAGCTGGAATGGTAATTCCATTCTACCCTATTCCTGCATACCAAACATAGCCTTAACACCTCAGAACCCCTGTCATTCCCCTGAGAATCTCAGTTGTCATGATAAAACAACTGGCATTTGGCAAGAGTGTGACATTGCTCGTCATCAGTCCAACATCCGAGAACTCCTCGCTTAGCTCTCTATACTTCTGGTTGCTTAAAGCTATCAATGGGGAAGTATACATAACCCTTTGCTTATGTCTAAATTCCATTGCAACTCAGCAGCAGCAGTTTTCCCCGCTGAAGTATGCGCTGAAACCAAAACTGTCTCATGTCGTTCTAGACATGCCACTGAAACTAACTGAAAAGGGTCAAGATTAAACGGGTAGGTTTTTGCCATCTCACCATTATAAAGAGGATTTGAAAATGTCCCATGAATAGTTTCATCTTTGGTCGATGTGTACTCACTTTGACAATCGTGTCTTTACTTTAGGTTTTTAACCAGAAATATATGTGCTGGAAACTCTTGGAAGCTCTTGAGTTGATTGCAGAGGTTGTAGGTTTTTTGTAAGCTCTTGAAGTTCATTGCTCATTGCATAAGCTCATGGCTGTAACGGGTTTTGAGTAATAACCTCTTTCATATCTACAATTGTTAAGAAATATAGTGTTTTAGTGTTTATTTATTGGTAAAAAACATCTTATGTTCATAAAATAACAACATGCAATGATAATATTTAAATTTTCTTCGGTTGAAATCCATTACTTTGCATTGTAGTTTTTGAATCATTTATTGAATCTCTCATTGCACTGGAATCGACATGCTCTATACTATAGTTTCATTTCCTTGATTTGTCTATCTGAACTTATAGTTGTTATATATGAAGAATATAAATTATGAAGGGACCCTCGACTTCAGGGGCATGCTGTTTTGCTTTGAATCAATCTGTTACAATGTTGGGCTTTTGGATTCATTTACAACTTCATCCTCAAGCTCAAAGGCACTAGATGTGCTTTGACTTCCCTCGAACGCGTTTAATATGACTTCCATTGTTAATATTTTGTATTAACTATGTTCATGTGCATCTTTTAAATCGATGAAAAAGCAAACCTCTAGAAAGAAGTTGTAATCTTGTAGCAGTTTAGTGTGTTAGTTTATCTTTGGAAAATGGTGGTTGTAGATTGGTGATGGCTGTAGCCTCTCCTGTTGCCCTTGTATTCATCTTGCTATTGTTGCACAATGTTCCTCCTGCTAGCAATATCCTAATATTTGTTCCAATTCTTGAATGTGCAATATTTGTTCCAATTCTTCAATGTGCAATATACATGCAAAATTTTAGTATGCCTTGAGATCCCTGGCTTGAAGTTTCCATCTACTATCAACTTCTTCCCTGTTTGCATGTGTTGCGATCGCTTGTAGATGTTTTATTATGTTTTCCTTTTTCTTTCTTGTTTTTTCTTTTATCTTATTTTCTTCTCCTTTATTCTTGCTATTTTTTCTGCAAGACTGTGTGGTATACAGACTACTAATAAATGTTTCTTTTCGCAGGGAACTTTATAGTAACAACATAAGTGGAAAAATTCCTAATGAGCTCGGGAATTTGACAAATTTGGTGAGCTTGGATCTCTACCTGAACAATTTGAATGGTCCCATCCCAGACACATTGGGCTATCTTCAGAAATTACGTTTCCTGTATGAATTACTCATCCTTTATCTTTTACCTCTATTATCTGTCTAGGCTTACTTTCATTGCATTTCAGTTTTTTGGAAGATTTTTCCAAAGCGAGTTGCTTATGCACTGACGTGTGGCTATATGGATGATGTGTATTTTTTTGGGTTTTTCTGCAATCTCTTAAGGAATATAATCTCATGATTTCTTTGTCTTTTATATTGCAAGTTTGACTAGAATCAATTGCTAATATTGAGCCCTAAGATTGTAATTCCATTGTGGACAATAAATCTATGTTAAAATATAGAAGGGCCTTCAAAGGCTAGGTATTTTGTGACCAATACTTGAACAGTTATTTTTACGTTAGGCAAAAATTATATTATGCAAACATATCAATGATTAAGAGATAGCACCCACTTTGATTATCTAAACTATGGTAGCATTGGCTTCGTATTCAAATTAAAGGTAAAAGCAAATCATTTGGTACCTTTTCAATTGCACTATCAATGCACTGAAATTGTTGGTTGTATTACTTATACTCATTTTGTGGAATACCAGTTTGGAGACATTACTGGAAAAAGAGAATCATGAAGTATCCCACATATTCAATTCGAGTGCTTGAAGATTGATGCAACCAAAAAGACATCTAAGACAGCTTGCTTAATTTCCCATGACTTTGTTTTCTGTATGACCAGCCCCTAATTCCTGCAACCATTGGCCTAATAAAGTCAATGTGAAGCCCTAATAACAAGATATGCTTTGGTCATCTTTCTGTGTCGAGTGTATTAAATGTTGACTACATAAATTTGGTCATTGCTGATAAGTTACCAATTGTCCCAAAAGCTTAAGCTGTTAGGAAATGGGCCCAACAATATATATTAAGTTATCCAACACTCCTCCTCACATGCAACCCTGTATCGCACATGGAGAGACGAACAAACTGAACTGGTGCTGCAACATAACAGAGTGCACAATGACAAATATAACATGGAAACACATCTCGAAATTTGAACTTAAGATCTCATGGAACTAAAACTCTAATACCATATTAAGTCACCAATTGTTCCCAAAGTTTAAGCTGTTAAGAAATAGAACCAATAATGTATATCAAGTTATCTAACAGCTGTCATTGAAATGCTTTAGCACCTTGAATGTCTTAGGTATAATTTGCAACCATGGGGGGGTTGCTCAATCATACTCAAGAAAGAGCATAATATTTAGTCATTTGCTTGACAGCTGAGTGGTTGACTATTGATCTGTCCAAAATCATGACCAACCCTCTCATGCTTAGTGGGCTTCCGGTTTCTTCCCGACTATAAACTATATTAGTTGGTATTGCGTATAATAGGAGGAGACTCCAATTTGAACCCTCTAGCTCCCTAATGATCAGCCAATATCTTTCTTTTAGTTGTAATACGAAGGATGGGTAACTCTAATTTGGGGGAGAAAAAAAAATTGTAATTTGCAAGATGTATCTTCATGCCTCTCTTAGTGTTAGAATTGTTGCTTGGCTCATAATGCATGCCTCATTTTCATCATAATTTAGGCAAGAAATTTTTGGAAACAATGCAAGGATGATTTCCCAACATCCAATTCTCTTGCTAATGAAAAATAGATCATATTAAATACGTTGGCAGTGCCAAAGGATTCTGTTTTGATTATGTAGTTTCTTTATTATGTGCCTATTACTTGTTTTACGGATGAACTCTTATTCAAATAAGATTATAATGTGGAGAGGCCATTGTTGGTTACATAGTATCTTTATCATAAGGCGTGTGTGTCAGGGTTGTTTACTAAAAATCATATTTTAGGTTTTAGTATTTAATTTAATTTATTAATAAAATTAATTTTTTTCATTTTATGAGAATCTTTATGAGCAAATGTATACATTTTATTATTTTTTTAATGTTGTTGATAGCCTTTTATTTTACATAATATTTAATTTGGTGTGTAGAATTTGGCTTATACACAGAAGACCAGATTATTAGTTCTTGTAGAATATAAATTTTTAGTTCACAGTTTTAGATGGAATTGAACACACCATCGGTCGGACTGTAGCACAGTGTTTTAGTAGATCTATCTTGATTACGAGAAATAGTAATTGTTTCGACAATTGTTCTGACTTTTTGTGCTAATACACTTTGTTTGTATTGAACAGGACCACGTTGAGAGTAATTAATTTTGTATTGATTATATAAATTAATTCGCACCCTATGATTATTATAAGTGCTTATGCTCTTAATCTCGAAATAATTATTATACATGAATATTTAACATTCGTTATTTTAATTTATTAGAGGGTGCGATCTTTTACGGGTCAATAATTCCGGTGAGTTAGATAACAGCCTTAATTATATGGCGGATATTAATTATTGACAGAATTCACGCCATTTGATCGGGATTGATGAATCCCCCTTAAGAAAGTTTATAAGTTTTAATCGTGTCAAGCTCTGCAATTATATTTTATAATTCGGTATGTCAAATAAGTTAAGCAGAAGGTTTTAAGGATTTTTCGAAGAAATCGATTAGATAAAAATATCAGTATTTTAATTTAATCGGCGGGTATCTATAATCTTAACGTGGAAGAGAATAAATAAACATTGGTAAATTACATTGACATCTCATGAGATTCACGAAAATATCAGCCATCTTCCCTGTGGTTTTTGAAATGTTACTAACCTCCCATCAGGTTTAGTTTTTGCATCAAATTAGTTCAACTGTTAAATTTCCGTTACTACTTTAACAGAAACCACTAAAACTCTCCAAAACCAGAGGGGAGGGGAGGGGAGGTTAGGATAGAGAGAGGAAGAACAAAAGAGAGAGAAAGAAAAAAAAAAAGCCTTAGCTTTGGTGGGTTTTTTGTGCAGCGCCTGGTTTCTTTTTTTTCTTTCTCTCTTTTTTTTCCTTCCTCTCTCTACCCTAACCTCCCCTCCTCTCTGATTTTTGTGGGTTTTGGAGGTTTCCGTTAAAGTAGTAACGAAAATTTAACGGTTGGACTAATTTGATGCAAAAACTAAACATGAAGAGAAGTTAATGACATTTCAGAAACAACATGGGAGGTGGTTAATGTGTTCGTGAACCTTAGGGGAGGTCAGTGTAATTTACCCAATAAACATTTAATAACAGGAGCTGGAATAATTTAGTTTTGAGAATAAGATTGGGAGTATACTTATAATTTTTTAGTTGAATAAATTATAATTTATATTTTTATGAAATTACTTTTGAGTTGAAGTAGGATTTCATAATTAAATTAGGAGTTTACGTCTTATTTACTCCACAGGTCCCTATTGTAGCCTATAAAAATACGGTTATAAACCCTGGTCACCATATTCAATTAATCTATCTTCAAGACAAGTGTTTCCACGTTTTGAAATCCCAAGTCTAGTGAGTTAGGGTTTGAAGAATACGAAAAATATAGCCCACGCAATAATCGTATTATTGGCATTCGGAAATACAGCAGAAGGCTGGATTGGAGAATAGATTGCCAGTCAAAAACCGCGGTGATTTATAAACTAAAGTTTGTTGCAGAAAACGAAATCAAATTTGACAAATTTCGCAGTATGATTTTGTTCTAACTTTCAGAGTAATACCGGGTTTATATTTTTGATTGTTCGATATTAAAAAGTTTTAATCTGGAGCATGTTGTGGCACTTATCTATCCCGATTTTTTTTGACTTGATTCATATAAATCATCGAAGGATCTTGGTTTTTGGACCCAACAGTGTGTGCTGTGGCTTTTTAGTCACAACTTTTAGCTTTCTTGCATTGGATGTGTCAGTGTGTTTGCCACAGCTTTTGCTTTCCGCTTATGGCCAAAAACTACTTTAAAAAGCTTAAAAAGTTAATTTTTGATAAACTCCATTTAGTGCTTTTAGCTTCAGCTTTTCAATAATTAATTTTTACCATAAGTTCAGCTGCAACGAACACAGTTCCTCAGAAATTACTGATGAATGACCATTGTGATTGTTTGCAATGTGTTAATGTCTGGTCCATGCAATTCTTGGTAAGGATAGCCGGCTCAACAACAACAGTTTGTCTGGAAATATTCCTATGTCATTGACTACTATTGAGTCGCTTCAAGTCCTGTGAGTACAAAGTTGATGTCTTTTTCTTCCTTTGTTTCTTTTTTGATTAGTTTTGACTGGCATAATTTTTTTACTAGAATATGATCCTATAGTTTTTTTTCCATGTGGAATGTAGTGATCTATCAAACAACCATTTGACAGGAGTAATCCCAGTTAATGGCTCCTTTTCACTTTTTACTGCCCTCAGGTTTGTTGCTAGTAACAACCTTTTCAATAGTAGTGGAGTTGGGTGACTCATCCAGATGTGTGCTGACTGCCCTACTTCTGTTTTTCAGTTTTGCTAATAATAACTTGGAAATTCCTCCAGCTTCTCCACCACCTCCACTTCCGCCATCGCCTCCATCTACTTCTCGAGGTTTGTTACATTTTTTGTTTATTATTGTTGTATCCCTTATTTGTTGCTGATAGTGGGGTAACAAGTTAAGGAATTCTTCCTATGTTACCTTGGTCAGACTTCATTACAGACAGATGACTTTGCTGGATGTGTAGTTTCTCTGTCTTTGCAATTCTTTCTTTCTTTCTCATAGTTCTCCATATAGGGATGAACCATGAAGAGAGTTCATATGGATTAATGCTTTTGAATGCAACTATATAAAAATAGATTGAATTTGCATTGAATTCCTTAGCAATTGTGGGTAGGTTTTTTATTTCCTCACCCATCTATGATGCACAAGCAATACCATTTAGTTTTCCTTATTAAGCATCCATGATCACTTTTCTCTGAATCATTTGTCTCCAACAAAATTTTCAACTTGACTTGGATTCACTTTGTTTCAATTTCAGCTTTCTTTAAATTAGAGACATGAATTATTGGTAAAATTAGAATCCGGATTGTCCCTCAAGACTTTGTGCCTGTATGCTACAAACTATTGCGTTGTTCAATTCTATTGAATTGGCTTTTATTCAAACACTGGTGATGTGAATGGACAAAATGAATTAACTGATAGACCTGTAATTGTCAAATGTTGTTCCAGTAGGCAACAGTGCCACTGGAGCCATTGCTGGAGGAGTTGCTGCTGGTGCTGCCCTGCTGTTTGCTGCCCCTGCAATCGCACTTGCTTGGTGGCGACGAAAGAAACCACAGGATCATTTCGTTGATGTACCTGGTTAGTGGGCTAAGGCCTTGTATGGGATGTGTAAAAAGTTAGGCTGTTAAGAGGCTCAGCATTTTTAGAAAAAAGGGGAAGAAAAAAAAATTGTTTGGGACAGTTTTTTTTAGGGTAGCTTTTTGCTTTTTTGCTTTTCGGTAAAATGTCTACTATGTTTTTACTTTTTGCTTTTAAGTTGTGTTTGGGATAATAGTACGTTTTTAAAAATAAAAAAATTAAGAGTAGAATTGACTTTTTGTATTGAGGATATTATAGTCATTTCATTATAAAAATGTATTGTTTGGGATGTGAATAGGCTTTTTTTTTTCTTGAATTAAGTGAAAAAACTTAACTGAGTTTTTTAGGATGCCAAATAATATAACTTAAAAGCTGATCTTCTAAATTTTTCGAGGCAAATTGAAGAGATTCCAAACAGGGGCCAAGTATAAAATGTCAAGGATTGGTCATTATGGTGCTGTATTCAATTCCTTCTGCTTTCTTTTTGCAGCTGAAGAGGATCCAGAAGTTCATTTAGGACAGCTCAAGAGGTTTTCCCTGCGTGAACTACAAGTTGCAACAGATAATTTTAGCAACAGAAACATTCTAGGAAGAGGTGGATTCGGTAAAGTCTACAAAGGACGCTTGGCTGATGGCTCTCTCGTGGCAGTAAAAAGACTAAAAGAAGAGCGTACTCAAGGTGGGGAGCTGCAGTTCCAAACTGAAGTAGAACTGATTAGCATGGCTGTTCATCGAAATCTTCTACGTTTACGAGGCTTTTGCATGACACCAACTGAGCGGTTGCTTGTCTATCCCTATATGGCCAATGGAAGTGTTGCATCATGTTTAAGAGGTAATTGTCGATTAAGTATTACAATGATTAAAATTTTCAGTTGATTTGATGCAATCTGCTTCGTTGGCATTCCAATTTGTAATTTGATGCCTAGTGATTCTTAGATTTCCCAGTTTACGTTGGAAAGGATACCTTAAATATTTATTTCCGTATATGTATCTTGCTAATATTCTGAAAGTTGTAAAAATATGCTTGGACCAAGATTCGAGCAAATATTGAAAATTTTGAAAATTAAGATTTAGAACCTGTTCCCCACCCTGCATAACCTCTAAAAATGTTCTCATGGTCTAATTGGTGTGCTTTTGTAGAGCGACATGAATCACAGGCCCCACTCGATTGGCCGATAAGAAAGCGAATTGCGTTGGGCGCTGCGAGAGGCCTTGCATATTTGCACGATCATTGTGACCCAAAGATCATTCACCGTGACGTCAAAGCTGCAAATATATTGTTGGATGAGGAGTTTGAAGCAGTTGTTGGAGACTTTGGGTTGGCTAAACTTATGGATTATAAGGATACTCACGTTACCACAGCTGTACGTGGCACAATCGGACATATTGCCCCCGAATACCTTTCCACTGGAAAGTCATCAGAGAAAACTGATGTCTTTGGGTATGGGGTCATGCTTCTGGAGTTGATCACTGGACAGAGGGCTTTTGATCTTGCTCGGCTTGCCAATGATGACGATGTCATGTTGCTAGATTGGGTAAGCATTTATTACCCTCACAAACTGTTTTTATTTTGGCATTGATTAGTTAAGAGCCTTCTGTCATAGCTGCTTTTCAATTTTTTTGTCTGGGCCTGGGGTGATGCAGGGAGCGCATGAAAATGAAATTGTTGTTCTGTTGCTTATATGACTCTAAGATGAGTCAAGCAATGTTCATCGTAGTATTAAAAAATGTATCCTTTAGCACGTTTATAGCAAAGATATCGACAATCACATTAAAGAATTTTGTCGTCATGATCTGCTGAATTTTGCAATATTACGATTTTAAATGGCAATGTCATGTTTTTTAAATGCAATGAAAATTGGAATTTGATCATATTTTATTTAGTATGGAAGCTTAAAGAGACTCTACACCTCTTAAAACTCTTATCCTAATATCTTAAAATGAGGCTCACTCTTCCTTGGACAACCTAGATTATAAGGTTAATTACCTATTACACCTTTTGGTTAATGAAAGAATTACACAGCCCCGTACATTAATACCCTTTGTGATCACACACTGAAGTACAATTTGACCTTGTTTCTGTCTATTGTATACCTAAAGTTTATCATTTCTATTTCCTCGTCTTCTTTCTTCTTCTTCTTGTTCTTTACCATCACTGATCGCCGCCTACCTACCCCATCTATGGCTACCCTGCTGCCACTACTTCCTCTAGTTTTCACCACCAACAGTGCCAATGGGTGCCATCACCACCACTGATGGTCACAGGCCTATTTCTCTCTCTTGCTCTACCATCACCGATCACCTACCCATGCAACCCATGGCTATCTCTACTGCCACTGCCGATTGGGTTCTGCCATCACTAATCATGGTGACATACCAACTTGTGCTTGCACATTAGTTTTTGAAATGCTGGGATTGTGTATAATTTTTGTGCAAACCACAGAGGTGAAGAAGCTTTTAAACCTTGCATTCTAGTTCCAACGTTTTAAAAAATTGAAGTTCCCAAACATTTGAATTTGGACAAAAACCTAAATTCTATGCTAAAATAGAAGGATTCAAAAATCACGAGGCCACCTTTGGTTCTCTCCACTCTTGAGTTTCTCTGGATGATACAAGAATTATACTAGTCAGGAAGATAAACAATAGAAGGCACTGCTACTACCTAATGCAACCCCCATCTCTAAAGGTGGCATTGATATATCTCATCTCCCTTTGTCATTTTATTTGTTGTGTGGCCTTTTCTAATTTGGAAATTACCTGATAGATGGTGCTTTTCTTTATGAGAGTTCTTATTACCTGTCTGATCTCTATGATTCACTGCCTCATAAATGCCATAAAAAAATTCAGGTAAAAGGACTTCTGAAAGAAAAGAAGTTGGAAACTCTGGTTGACGCGGATATGGAGGGCAATTATGTTGAAGAAGAGGTGGAGCAACTAATCCAGGTGGCGCTGCTCTGCACACAGGGCTCTCCAATGGAACGCCCCAAGATGTCAGAAGTCGTCAGAATGCTTGAAGGTGATGGCTTGGCTGAAAGGTGGGAAGAATGGCAGAAGGAGGAGGTGTTCCGACAAGAGTTTAACAATACCCACCACCCAAATGCCGATTGGATCATTGCAGACTCAACTTCCAACCTCCGTCCTGATGAATTGTCCGGTCCTAGATGATCCTTCGGGTTTTCGCTGTCAGTGTTGCACACAAAAATCTCTTGGAGGTCCCACTATGTATTCAAATGTGATATTTATCATCTTTGTGCATATGATTCTCTCTCTCTCTCTCTCTCTCTCTCTCTCTCTCTCTCTCTCTCTTCCTTTTTTTTTTTTTTTAAGTTTGCATTTATATCATGTTCATGTTCGGAGTTTTGATAGCTGTCGATTTTGGGGTACCAGCAGAAGAAAAAAAATGCTAGAAAGGGCATGGAGGCACCATTATATGTATATTACTTTTATGTATCCAAATGGTGAAGATTATTTGTACACTAATAAACAAATTTTTGTATCCAAAAGCAGATCGTAACACTTTTGTATTTTGAGTACCCTAAAAATCCTTTTCTTTATACCTTCCTTTTTGTTTCACTTTACTTCTATAGGGAGGTACACGCATGAATTCATCTTCATTGAAGAACTTTGCAACTCTCAATTCGACACATCCTTTTGTAGTATGATGTTGCTGTTCAAGATAGATAGGTGTGTGTGTGTGTGTGTGAGTTTCTATAGAATGAGACAGAAAAGACATGATATTAAAGATTATTTTACAAGGGCTGTTAACAGAAATTAATTGTGTATTTTAATTCACAAACTACGTGAAATTATGTGGTATTTTCAAACGTAAAGGGTTCTTTTACATGATTCATACCACAAGAGCTAAAGTGAAATTTGCCTAAATATATTACAGTCAACTTGAGCAAAAAAATTACAAATTGGTCAATTTATTTTGAATGCAATTCATTCACGGTGAAGTGAGAGAGAACCTGTCGGAGACTATTAGTGAGTAAACACATGCTACGTGTTATGAACTGCTAATTTCTAAGCATGGAGAAAGTTAGATTAGGGTTAAGGAGGCCGAGTCTAGTGGGCAGACAAAAGAACTTTTAAGTACCCAAGTTATTTCGTAGGTCTAGAACATTATAGAGAAGTCTAGAGGATTTCAGAGTTGTCTAACATTATAAATATCTAGAGATTATGTTGAATGTTGTAGAATAGGATATAGATGATTCTAGTATGGAGGTAGTAATGCAAAATTTTTACGTCTTGAAACTTTTTTGACAGCTAAATCATAAACACTTAGTAAGATCTTAGCCATCTATTGTATCATGGAGTGTGCTTATACAAAGAGGAGGCCTCCTTTGGCCAAAGCACCAACCAAGCTCTAAGTATAAACTTCTCTTTAATGAAATAGTCTTCACTCTCTAATTAAGAGTGTCTAACTTTCTCTCTTTCAATCATTCAAAATTCTTAAAAATATAAGCTTATTTAGTATCACAAATCAGGTTGTGAGTATCTAAATGTTACACGATTAACTTGAAAAATTCAAAGTTGTGACATATGACTTCAAATGGAATTCACAATGTCCTCGAATTTTCAAATTCCTTTGTGAGTTCTCTTCTTGGCGAGTGCCCTCAATTCATTTTAATGCGTCACTAATTTAGTCTTATTTAGAATGTCTAAAAAATTTAACTTTTAAAACATTTAGAATTTTTATTCTTATTTAGAATGTCTAAAAAAATTAACTTTTAAAACATTTAGTATTTTTAGAAAAAAAAATTAATAATAAAAATTTAATTATTTGGAATACTAATTTTGCGGTAATTTTTTTAATTTTTTATTAAAATATCTAAAATACTCTTAGTTTTTGTTTTTAAGTTATAATGCATAGAATAATAACCCAAATTTTTTTAGTTCTATTCATAATAGAATTGGCTTTTTATTTGAAGTAAAAAGGTATTATAACGATTTCATTTCAAAAGAAAACAGTTAGTACTTGGATATGTATGACCTTTTTTTCAAAGAAAAACAAATTAAAAAAGTTAGTACGCTTTAAGAGATGCCAAACAGTTAGCTTAGAAGATGGATTTTTTTTAATACAAAAAGCCATCTTTTAAGCTAGATTCCAAACACAGCTTAGAACTAGAAGGTTACATAACATTAAGCTGGAGAAGTGTTTCAATCGAATTTAGGTTAGTAATTCATGCAGTAGTTGCTGAGATGAATCGAAGGCATCAAGAACGCCAAAAGGTCAGTTGTGTAGATTAACCAAAAGCAAAACATAAAACAGAAACTAGGAAATCAAGAAACACAAGAGTAAATCATTGTACCACGTTGATGAAAACAAGCTCAAACATCTTTGTAATGTAGTTCACACAATCCATGTCACGTGTATTCGATATGCAGCTAATTTCTGCAGCAGTGCCAGAAAAATGTTCGATCCTTTACAATAACATAATAATATCGATTATGCAATTCCATCGCACCGTAAATACTTCCAGCACAAAAAAAAAAAGAAAAAAAAGCTCAAAGGAAGTCGATCAACTGGAAAAATACGAATTCTACTAATGGAAAAACATAGACAGATCGCAGCTTGGATCAAGCTCCTCTCAAGACCAGTACAACCCCTCAAGACCTCATTTTGTGGGTTTGGAGTAGGTTTAGAACGGTTATCCGAACCGTTCATATCGTGGCTTCGCAGAAAAGATCATCTATACAAAAAGTTAGATTGATCGAATATGGATAGGTACGTGACAACCACATAAGAGCATGCTGTTTTATAAAACAGACGGTTTAAATTTAAACCATCTATTTTAAACCAAACCATTTAATTTTGTCAAATAAAATGCTATTTATTTAGGTACCCACCCAGACCTACAGACTGGAGTCTTGGACGGTCTTGAGCTTTATTAGTGTCGAGGGGAGTTTTGACCCTCGTAACTTTCACACATAATAGGCCTCTAAATATCCAAGATCTGGCAGTTGACTAGTTCCTCCGAGCCAGCACGCCTAGTAGCAATGACCTTCCAGATATATGTTTCAGATCCTGCCAAGATAGAAGAATCAGATAAAGGAGTTGACGAGGTTGATGGCAAGGAGCTTACATCATTTTGTCTTTCAGCCTCCATGACCGAAATGTTATGATTAGCATCTTTTGTTATCACATGAAGTTTCCCGAGGAAACCGCCAAGTAGATAAGGAGACTCGGAATCAGTGAAGTCACGGATGGGTACATCTCCGGTAACAACTTTCCAAGCATCATCATCATGATCATATACTTTGATCTTAGCACTATCCAAAGAACTTGAAGGATCCAATGCATACAAGTCACCGTCGACGATGACACTCAATTTGGTTCCCGCCTGCTTTGCAGGCCAACCTTCTCCCATGCCCATCGGCATTTCAACCCACGAATTTGTGTCGGGATCGTAAACCTCCCCTCCAACATCCACAAAAAATGGCCAGCAGTATAAACTTTGAGGTACGTATAGCTTCCCCCTGTACGATGTCATTCCAGTTGCAATAGGCTTAAGCAAATCAGCCAGAAAAGCTGTTGGTAGCACCTGAGCTTTTGAAAATGGCATGCTCGGGACTTGCGCCCACAGGCCAGTACGAGGATCAAATACTTCAGCAGACTGAAGAGGGACCAGTCCTCCACGGCCCCTAGTAACCCCTCCAACAACATAAAGCTTTTTATTTAACACACCTGTCTTACAATAAGCTCTACCAATGGACATGGGACTTGCTTCGCTCCACCTGTTTAGAATTGGATCGTAAAACCACACACAACTCATGGCTGATGCTCTGGAAAATCCCCCCAACACATAGATGCGGCCATCAACAGCCCCAACAGCACAACCACAAAAGGGCATTCGATCCAATGCGTCCTTCCTCCCGAGCCAACCCCTTATGGCATCTGCAATTCTGATACTTGATCCCACCATATCCCACATCCGAAGGCCTAATAGGACCCTTTTTGGCCCTTCTTCTCCAGCGACATTGGGCACCGGAGGCAGCCTTTGCCATTTCCTGGACAGTGGGTCCAACGCATACCACATAAGCTTATCATTTTCCCCCTTTGTCAAAATATGGAGCCACTCTTCCGTTGTTCCAAGTTCTTTTCTGACCTTAAAAAGTTCAGGACTCACAATGACAGCTTTCCAGCTCTGCGAGACTAGTTTTACACTCAAGTAGCAAATTCTAGGAAGTCTGGCAAGAATCTGGATCGATATCTCATCAGGAAGGCTGGGAATTAATCGCGGGTTCTCCTCATAAAAGCTTGAAGACATCCTTTGCCGTTTGCAGGTTTCACCCTGCGGAACCTCATAGGGCTCACTATTTCTAGCCCTGCAACTCAATATAGCCCCCATCAGACTCTGTCTTCCCACTTCCAATCCAGATTAACAACAGTAGACAGCATTGGAAGTCAATCCTTCATGTATTGTAAGGCCATCTCAATTCTACTTGAAATCACCAACAATAAGCTGAGCTCACAAAAGCAAGGAAAGATTTGAAAATGTAAGGTCATGGCTGTCAATCCAATTGTTTAATCATTTTAAAACACTAGAAGGTGAAAATTACAATGATGTGATAGCATGACGACAGAGAAATTCAAATGCATCCACACTTCTCCAAAGCAGCAGGGATACCCAGGCATAACATCTAACCGTGCTGTGCATGCTAGAAATTGGGAGAGAGAGAGAGCTCCCTGACAAATTCAATAATATCTCCCCCATTGACAAAGTGATAATGTTATATGCACACACTATACTTCAACATACATATCACTGTTGATTTGATCTTCAACAAGATATTGTATAACCAGAAACCATCAAGCTCCCTTTTTGGTTTTCGTCCAAATTCAGAAGTTAAACAAAATTCTTAAATTTACAGCACACTCCAATTAACAAGACATATTTGGAACCACACTCAGCAAAGAAAATCCAAAATAAATCAAACTAAAGAAAAGTGCCTCATGCTATATAATGACTAAAAATAATGAAAAATATATAGATACCAATAAAAAAACAGTGAAAATGGATAACATATGTTTATGATTAGCTTCCAGTTCAAAATTCCGGTATATGCTTGGTATAAATACTATAAAATAAGAAATTGTTCACTATACATACATAAAGTATACAGAAAACCAAAGAAATAAACCTGTTGTGGAACCTCCAAGAGATTGACTTCAAATTCGTTAGTAAACGACTAATACTCATGCTGTTGCAAAACAACCAGGAACTATTTACAACATAATGCTCCATTTAGCTGCCGAGATAATGTAATTAAAAAAAAAAAAGCACATTGAACCTCAGACTTGCCATTGTTTGCAACTCAATTAATTTGCAAAACTTCACAAAATTGTTTGCAACCAGATTGCACGAAAACCGATAATCAAAAAGTTTCACAGCACTACAGGACTAGGTTGAGGTTCAATTCTCAATTCTTCAAAAGCAAACAATCAAAGATAAGATCAAAACATTCGCTTTCTTCAGTTTTCCTTTACCTCTTCCAATTTCCTGATCAACCAGAAACTATCAGGCAACCTTTTTGGTTTCTTCCATATTCAAAAGCAAAATGAGAACTTCAAATTTAGAGCACACTCCAATTAACAAGACAAATCAGAAACTATACATCAGAAAAGAAAACCCAAAATAAATAAAAAAGAAAGTGCCTAAAAAACTTTACAACATGAGCTAGTTTCAATTTTCAATTGAACAAAAAATAAAAATATATATATATAAACATGCTATTGGATGACTAAAAAAATGGAATACACACACACACACACACAAATAAAAAAGAAAGAAAAAGGAAACACCTCTTTATGATTAGTTTTGAATTCAAAAGACTAGTACAAAATAATAAAATGTTCACCATACACACCTGAAGTGTTAAGTGTTTATAGTTCTAAAATAGGTTTGACAATCCAGTGGACAAAATCTATTTAAATCATAATTGTTTATTTGAGTTGTATTTATCTTAGAAGTCCAAAGTGGCAAAGTCGAGTCCTATTAAGAGTTAAGATTTTTATTTAGACTTAAATGACTCAAGGTACAAGTAGTTTCAAGAAAGGAGACCCAAGTAACCGACAACGGTTCATTGAAGACATAAATGATAGGGCATAAGAAGTTAAAGCTAGAGAAGAATTAATGCTCAAGTGGAGAATGGAATTCTTCTAGTCCCAGCAAGACTCCCTAAATTGTCAAGTCTCCTAACAATATTACAGCGGCGACTCCAAAAATTTTAGTACATTGGTTCATTTACAATATTAGATTCTCATTTAATATAATAGTTTATTAATTTATTATCGTATTTATAAAAAATAAAATACAAATAAGTCATTTTTATTTGAAATATAAGTCCATTTATTAGCTTATTCTGAATATTGGTTGTTTAAAAGAATTTGACATATATTTTTTTTAGTTTTTTATAAAATAACAATTTTTTGTTATTTGGAAAATAAAATTTAAAATTGAATATTATTTCGTCATATTGTTCTCCCATGTTGCTCTTGAAATTCTTGTCAAAAGACAGAATAAGCTACTTATGCTACTTAGCTTTAGTTAATTTTTATAAGAAATCTTAATGGCTTATTTAGTAACTTATAAGCTAATAAATCACTTATCTGAAACTAAATATTTTTCACTTATTTTGTAGAATAATGACTTGTGAACTAATCATTATTTAATTACATTATTTGGATAAAAAATATTTAGTGGTATTATTTTTTTGATTGGGGTCAATTGCATTTTTTAGTGAGGTCAATTATATAGATCAATCAAAAAATAAAATACTATAAAAAATATAAAAAAAATTCTAATGGGGTCAATTGACCCCACCTACTAAAGGGTGGCATCGCCCCTGCAATTTTATGACTAGTGACCCTTGGTTTCGTGAAGAGAATTGAAGTCAAAGTATTATGCAAGCTTTGGTCTTTAAGGCTTGATTTCCGTGCTAAAGAATTGCAATTTCTGTAAAAGTCTCCCAGCAGGCCAATAATTTGGTTGACACAAGCCTTGTTTCACTTTTAAATTCTGTGCAAAGAAAAGTATTATAAAGAAACATGGAAGTTTAGTGGTAGCAGTCCAATTGATGAGAAGTTCTGCAGACCGCAAGCGGTTAATACTTGACTCGAGAGGTGGTTTACCCAAGAGGAGTTGTTTGGCTTATGGAAAAGGATAGCTCGAGCCATTTTTTATTGGCTCGAGCAGTGGGCTTTGGTAAAGAGTTTTTAGGCTTATCAAACTACCTAAAGTGTTTCATTTTGATTAGAAAAGGTTCTTAGATCTCTCCTATTATAAATAGAAGGGAATACAAAAAATATTAGAAAAGGTATACAAAAAATATTAAAAATCAATTCTCTCAAGTCTTCAAAGCTCAAAAAGAAAAAAATCATTCAGAGTAACTTTGATAGACTCCTAAGGTCACCTTCAGTGAATTTCGTAGATGTGGAGCATTCTAGATTCAATGCATTGTTGATCTAGTTAAAAAATAGATTGACTTGCGATTGATTGCAGCCCAGGTAAACAAAAGCATTATTCGTAAAACTGCAGAAAATTATTTGCAACCAGAATGAACAAAAGGCAATAATTGTGAAGTTTCAAAACGCTACAGGCCTAGGGTGAGGTTCAATTTTCATTTCTTCAAGACCAAAGTCACCAAACCCAATCAAAGATAAGATCAAAACACGTTCGCTTTCTTCAGTTAACCTTTACCTCTTCCAATTTTCTTATCAACCAAAAGGGGGGAAATAGAAACAAATGATTATGGTTTCTCTATTTCACTTATTCAATTTAAGATATTTCAATAATTTATGATTGAATGATCTAATTGAAATGCTTTTCAAAATAGGAGGGAAAATCCCCGTGTGAAATCTTTGAACAAGGGCCAAATACCGGAATTAAAGTACATAAAATGCACAAAAGCTGGAATCCATTCTCATATCTCAACCAGAACTGTTTTTAAATTTAGCAGAACCATTTTTTATTATAAACTAAAGGAAATCAAACCCATGTAAATTACAACCGGCTAAGAAAATAGCACAACTCGCCTAGAAAAGGAATACCGATTGAAATGACAAATATTAACACACAAAAAAAAACCGCATGCTCCTAAAACACAGCACAATAAACCATTTAAGTTCACAATCCACCATTTAATTCAACCGAGTTCACTTCTTTCTCAATCAAAAAAAAAAAAAAGAGTCACGAGTCCTGACAAGCACCGACCTCAGTAAATGAGACTGATGCAAGACACCAAAGAATTCAAGCATTTCACGCTGAGGATTTTGCTCGCAAGACGTATATATGTTAATCTGAAGAGATGAAGAAAAATCGCGCAAAACACCTTTAAAATGATTGTGTGAAATCAAATTATCAAAGAACGAGAGGAATCAGAAAACTAAATTCAAATCAGACTCATGAATCACACAGGTATAGACCTCGCTCGACGCCTTTACATACATCCACACACACTGTCACACACACACACACGCATATTTATATATATATATATATAGATATACGATTCAATTCTATATGAAGGAATTTGTGAAGGAATTACCTTTCGGAGTGGAAGGAAATGGGGGAGTTGAAATTTAGGGTTTGAGAGCAGCGAGTTTTGGGAAGAAAGTGGAATTACGGGGTTGGGAATCGAGATATTCCAGCAAGCCAACCCGTACGTAGCTTTCCACTGAATCCACTTCCAGCCTTCAGTGACTTTCTCTTTTGTTGTTTTGCATTCGGAGTTTTGCTATTTGCACATTGGTGGTGTCGAAGTGCATTAGTATTTAACTGGCAATATAGATCGGAATTTATAGCAAAAAAATTATAAATATTTGGTAAATATTATAATTTATAATTAAAATAAAAAAAGATAATTATAATTATAGTTTGTAATAAAAATTATAAATATTTAAAAAAAATTATAATTTATAACTAAAATTAATAATAAAAAACTAAAACCTACAGCATGAAATTTTATCAAACACCCCATTATCGGATACAGAATTAGACACACGTTTTTATATGAAATAAGTCCTAAATAATTGTGAAATTCACTCCATATAAAAGAGGTGTGTTCTGTTTTGTATCCAAATATGTACATATAATATTTTTCTTTCCATAAATTATTTTTTGGCTATTTTGTTGTTTTTGTTTTTTTTTTTTTTTTTGGAGATAATTTTATAATTTTTCAAATTGACTTGATGAGAAAAAAACAAAAAAGATCAAAATTTAAATTAAGAAATTTAAAAATTATTAAAAATAAAAATAAGTTGCATAAAAATAATTTATTGGATTATTTAAATCTATTTTTATTTTTTAATATCTTGAAATTTTTTTTACTTATTTTGCTCATCTTGAAAAGACAAGTTAAAATATATATAATAATTTAATTAAAAATAAAGTAAATAAATAAGTCATTATCTAGATGAGCATGCTTGGAAAAACAATAGGGAGAATATTGGTCAATGTAAAAAAATTAAATAGGAAAAAAGAAGACTTTGCTTTTTAAATGGAAATTGATTAAAAAATGAAACAATTACCTTTTAAAGTTGCTTTTGTTGAATTTGTTTGCAAGTTGCATAAGAAAATGACTTTGGTTAGACTTGTAATATGTGACCTTTTAATTAAAATAAAAATGCCCTCGTCATATTTTCAAATGCATTAACTGTAGTGTGAGTTGTTGCTAGGTTCTATTTTAAGGACTTTAATAGGAATAAGTACCATCATTAAGTATTTTTTTTTTAATTCGCAGCTAAATGTTGACATTTTTATTCTTAAGTTGACGTTTAATTGGGCGAATTAATAATGAGAGAATATATAATCCCACTTAATAAGTAATATAATGTAATTAGTAATGAATAAGTTATTAATATCATATTCTTTTAAGTATTGCATATTCAATATTTTGTGAAATTAGTTATCCAATTATTATATAATCATCTCACAACTTGTTGAATTCAAATAAAAAAAATATGATCCAATTGAATATATAATTTAATTTTACGTCTAATTCTACCAATCAAACATGCCCTAAATGTATTAAAATGGCAATAGAGATACATACGCCTATATGTAATAGCTTAATGCACATTATTCGGCTAGTTTTAAATGATTTGAATTAGAGGTGTGCAAGCAACCCCTCAACTTGTCAACTCGCTCCAATTTGTCAACCCCATCCAACCCATCATGTGTGGGGTGTATAAGTGAGTGGGTTAGGTTGGGTGGGCTGAGCAAAAAAATAAGAAAATTTTAGTCAAAAGTTTATAAAAATAAGTTTTAATGCGCAAGGTTCATCAATAAAATTTTTAACGCACAAGATCCAATCGCCTACAATACAGATAAATTTAACACAAACAAATAAATTTACATGTAATGCATACAGATAAATTTATATGTCGTTCTTTTCTAGTATTAACAAATGTTAGACAAATAAATTTATTTATTAAGTCAAATAAGTTCAAGTAACAGATAAATTTATCTGTTTCGTGTAATAAGCACAATTTCCTGAACAGATAAATTTATCTGTTCTTTTCTAGTATTAATAAATATTAGACAGATAAATTTATCTGTTTAGTAAAATAAGAGTAATTTAACAAATAAATTTATCTATATTCTTATTTATACAAGACAGATAAATTTATCTGTGTATTTTATACGTGTTTTAAAAATATACAGTATTCTTTATATAGATAAGTTTATCTGTCTGCTTATTTATGCAAGACAAATAAAATAAGCAGACAGATAAATTTATCTGTGTTTTATACGTGTTTTAAAAATACACAATATTTTTTATACAGATAAATTTATCTGTATGCAAGACAGATAAACTTATCTGTATATTTTGAAAAATGCATAGATAAATTTATCTCTCCAAAAGTACAACTAGATCTCGTGCGTTAAAATTGAATTTCGCGCGTTAAATTTTTTTATAGTGGATGAAAAACAAAACCGACATTACTTTAAGGATTTAAAACTAATTTTTCAAAAAAATAAAGAGAGTGAGTTGGTTGTGGGTTATATTTTTTCAATTCGTCGTCAACCAAACTTACCTAAATATATATTAAATATTAATTATTATATTTTTACATACGACGAATCTCAACCTTATATATATATATATATATATATATATACACACACACACACACACAAACATTTATATAAATTTCTTATAATTTATAAGGAACACATTAGAACATTTATTATTTTAATTAGTATTTTACATGTGAGTATTTTTTTCAATAAGCATATAATGTAAATATTATTGTTGGAAATATTAAATTATATTATTATTATTATTGAAATACTACTATTATTTTTAGTAAGTTTTTTGCTTGATGCATTAAATACGATTTTTTTTAAAAAAAATTACAGTATGTTTTTATTTTTTAGAAATAAATTTTAAGAAAATAATATTAAAAATTTTTAACTTTTCAATCTATCAAATCGCTTAAATCGTGGGTTGAAATTACAAAAAAATATGACCTAATCTTCTGATTTTGATGATCAGTGGGTTGGTAATGAATTGAAAAAACGACTACCCACTAAAAATGGATTGATTGAAAAAAATTTCTCCACCCGCTTCACCCCAACTCCCGCACACCTCTAGTTTGAACTCTTTTTTTTCAATGATTCGTTTTCATATTTTTCATATTATGTTATCATTAAAACAAATCTCTTTTGTTTTTGGATTGCAGCCAGTTGGAGTTTTGTTTTTCAATTAGCTTTTTTCATTTATTTGATTCTGAAACTTAGTTTCGACGTGGGTTCGATCACTGTATTGTCTTCTCCCACGTCAAATGTGGGGTTTTTTTTTTTGTTGCAAATTAATGTGATTTCATTATGTTCTAAATGGTGAATCCGTCTTGTAGTAGAAAATGAACTATTTCGCCCTCTATAGCATTGTGTTTTATGTGAAAGATTTTGCCTTTATGTTTGATTTTTAAAATAATTTTTTGTTACTATTTGTTGCAGAAAATGGAGCTTTTCATAGCATACGTATGTGAAATGGTAATTCCATCATTTCGTATGCTCATCTTGTGCAACAAAGCTAAAATTCAAATGAGAAACTTATTGTGCAAAAATCTGTACGGTAGATTCCTATTTTCTCTTATGGGGTGTTTGCCAAAACTTTTTATTACAATAAGTAATTTTATACTATTAATTTTACTTGCAAATTATAATCTATTCTAAATATTCATAACTTCTGTTTTAAATTATAATTATTTTTTTATTTTAACTATAAATTATAATTTTTATCAAATACTTATAACTTCTGCTATAAACTACTAATTTAAGTAACGGTAAACACCACCTATGCGCTTTGGAAAGTAATCATTTTTTCCAACATAACTAAAATCGAATGAAAATCTTATGGCCATTATTATACGTCAACACAATCATATAAATAATGTCATTTTTCTCGCATGAACCCATGTGCTGTTATTAGTTAATTTTTTGTTTTGTTATCCATTAACTGAATTCTTGAGGTTAGTTGCAGAAAATGAAAATTTTATAAATACACATATGTTAAATGGCAATTATCTCATTTTGTGTTATTATAATATTATTATTTTTTACAACATAACTAAAACTGAAATGAGAAATTTATTGTTGAGTCATATAGGTTGTAGTCATTTACTTTTAAATATGACCACAATAATTTTTGAACTATTTTTTGTTTGATAATAGAAATATTGTGGTCGCATATTGAGAACATTAACAATATGTATCAAGGTATCCTAAATTCTTATTTTTGTATGACTACAGAATGTTCTCAATGCGTTTTAATGTTTTTCTCTCAATTATTATTTTTCTTAGGTTCATGTTAATCGAATGAGTTATAGACTCACCTCGAATTATGCTGTGCAAACATAATGGTGTTATTATTGGTATTGGATAAATTATAGTTACCTCCCATGAGATTTAGTAAAACATCAACCACTACCTATGTGATTTCTGAAATGTTATTAACCTCCCATCTAGTTTAGGTTTTGCACCAAATTAGTCTAACTATTAAATTTTCACTCAGCTGTGTTTTGTTTGGTGCATTTTTTAAATAAATTTTTATGAGCCAATCCGTTCATTACGTAGAACTCGTCGAGTTTGTTTAACATATGAAAATTCATATTTATCAAATATCTGTAACTTAGTGATTGAATAAGATCTCCTAATAAATAAATAAAGAAAAATTATAATTTTAAAAAATATTATTAAATAAATATTATTCAATCACTTAGCTAAAGATATCAGATGAATCTGAATTTTTGTATGGTAAACAAACTCGACGAGTTCTACATAATGAACGGATTGGATAATAAAAATTTATTCAAAAAATACGCCAAATAAAGCACAGCTGAGAAAAAATTTAATAGTTAAACTAATTTGATGCAAAACTTAAACCAAATGAGAAGTTAATGACATTTCAGAAACTACAGGAGTTGTGGTTGATATTTTACTAAATCTTAGGGGAGGCCACTATAATTTACCCATTGGGATTTGAATATATAGGAGCTGGAACCATGATTAATTGGTCTGTTGGTTGTGCTGCAAATGGAACAGTATGAACGGTAGTCCGGTATCAATTAGATACTCATTCCCTAGGTACTCAAATTATTTGTTGGTTGCTGGATGATTCAGAGAGAGTGTTTTCGTAGGTAGCTTCAAAGGGTATTGAGCAAATAGATGTTTCCACGCAGGATTTTAATATTCGGGGAGATGATGGCCATGCCCTGAGGGATGAATATGGTAGTTATTGTCTGTGATGGTATGTGCTTAAATGATGCTCAAATTAAATGGAGGTCGAAGTATGAGGAAAGCACTATAATCATATTATTATCATTTTACCAGCATTAAGAAAAAGGTGCTCTTTTCTTCACCTTGGGTGAGAGGCATTTGTACTGTTTGTCAAATGTTTGAAGGTGGGACCTAATACTTATGTATTGTTCTATGTATATATGCGATTGAGTTTGGTTTTGACTTTGTTTTTGCAAAATATGATAGTGTTTATGTGTCTGCCTATTGTTCGTCCGAAGATGGGGATTGCAAGGCGATAGTTCATGTATGTGTGTACCCCCAACTAATGGATTTTTTTTTGTAGAGTTATTTAAGGATTCGTCGCATTTTTAACGTCTTACTAGGATTAGTCTTGAATATTTTTTTAATGAAAAATTGGTGAACAGTTTAATTTATAAACCGTTTACTATTTTTTATTCAGCATAAAATTTTGTAACGAGCAAGATCCATCTTCGTAAAATTTTAACGCGTAAGGTCCTTTTAGGATAAAAATATCTTAAAATATATAAATTTATCTATGGCTTTTAAAAATATGTATAAAGAATACAGATAAATTTATTTGTCTCTTATTGAAAGCACGTGTAAAGAAAACAGATAAACTTATCTATCTTATTGAAAGCACGTATAAAAAACACAAATAAATTTATCTGTGTCTTTTTAAAATTTATATAAAGAACAAAGATAAATTTATCAATTTACATTATCTGTGTTGATATATAAACAGATAAATTTATCTATTTGGATATTAAACAGATGAATATCAAATAGATAAATTTATCTATTTGTTATGCAAAACAGATAAATTTATCTGTTTATAGGGTATTTTCGGGAGAAATTATGCAATTGAACCTTACGCATTAAATTTTTTATTGATAAATTTTACGCGTTAAAACTTATTTTTTTAAATTTTTGGTTGAAATCCTCTATTTTTAATGTAATTAGTCCCATAATTCTTGAAAACAACCCAAGTGGGCACTAATACCCCCATATAGCAGGTTTATTGTTTCCAATCTAATAACAGATTATTCCTTTGTTGGTGGCTGGTTTAATGTCCCCAATATAATAGCAAATTATTCCTAATTTCCTGGGGATCCATAATAGTTGTTTCCATTTAATTCCGTAACATATGCAATCTTAATATAATATTCCCAAAAATTCGGTCAATAATATTGATTGATTCCCTGATTCAATGGAATTAAAATAATATTTTGGTGCCAAGATATTGGTTGAACTTCAGTTTTGGTGGAAGCTGCCTATTATTATTATTTTTTTTTGCAATTATAGGCATTGTATATCACATCTGATGGCGCCATTGTTGGTGTTTTCTGTCAGCCGTATTTTCCTTATCATTTTCGTCAAGATTTTTGTCTTCGCTCATTGTCGGAGATATGATTATTCCATGTATTTTATGACATTGAACACTTTTTTTCATCTGTTTTATCATTTTTCCAAATTTATA
>JAOTRH010000010.1:14019854-14077614 GCA_034768845.1 Heliamphora exappendiculata | reverse complement strand
ATATATAGTTGAAATTCGTCCATGCAAAAGCATGATAATTAATATTTAATATATTCTTTAGGCTGATTGAGTTGATGGCAGAGTAAAAAAATATAACTTGTAACCAATTCATCCTCTTCATTTTTTTACTCAATTCATCTGGCTAACCCAACCCACTCACCTACACAACCCGCACAAATTGGGTTGAGTTGGGTTGGGTTGACGGATTGAAACGGGTTGATGGATTGTTCGCATACCCATAAATTTAACCTTTTAAAAATTTTTTTTGAACTGCATGATTTTATTGCCTTTGCTAGTCTATTGGTTGGGAAAGTCCTAACATTCTATAACATAACTGCATATCCTGTTTGTCAATTGTTAAAATGGAGACACACTCAATTTCTTACTGAACTGGCAACACTCGTTACAATACAGATATCAGCGCGCGAACTCGAACATATTGAGAAGTACCCGAATGCAGAAGTGATCAGCCTGGGGATAGGTGATACCACACAATCAATACCAGATACTATAACTTTGGCCATGTCTGACGTAAGTATCCCTTATTGATTTTGTTTTGATATTATACTCGAAACTACTTAGCGCCCGATTGGTAAGTAATATAAAAATTATTTTTTTTTTGTTTTTTTGTTTTTATATTTTTAGCTAAAAAAAGCTAAATTGAGATCAAAGTATGTTGTTTGGTAATTTGATTTTTAAGTTAATTTTTTTGAAATTAGTTGTTTGAATAAAAAAATAGATTTTTTACTTTTTGTTCAAAGTTAATAATTTTACCCTTTTATATATTTGATATTAAAAATTATATATAGTTAGTAGTGGTAGTAAATAAGTTATGAATAAAGAGTATTATTGTATTTTAAAAGTGGTGGGAGTTTGATTTGAATATTCTCGAAATTAGTGTTTTGATTTGATTTTTTAACTTTTTAACTTTTTTGCCAAACGAGAAAAATTAATTTTTTTGTATTTTTAACTAAATAGTCAAAAAAAACCAAGTTGCCAATCACGGCATTAATAATAAGTAGATAGGCACAAAGAATTGCATACTCTGCGAGAAGAAAAGAAGAAGTTTAAACGAGACATGTAGATTTGTCTTTATGACTCTTCATATCAATTTTGATTTAAAATGACTGATGTGTGTATCTTGCAGTTTGCACATTCCCTCTCAACACCAGAAGGTTATAAAGGGTATGGAGCTGAGCAAGGCCACAAGGTAATGTAGTGCTTTTGTGGGTGGTCATTTGAAGTGTTTTCTTGTAACATTACTTTCACTTTCTTCAACCCATAACATTTTGGCAGTCATTTTAAGTTGTTGTCCGTGTGGTTCCAGTTCTAATTCTTAAGAACCGTTCATTGTACTTCGATTCTCGAATTAAGTTTGTAGAGATCTGTATAAAACTGAACTGATCTATTCCTTAATTTGAATATGTTTATACTATATATAGATAAAAAAGTTTAAATAAAACTATTTCCTTTTTGGTTCTTTTTTTTCTTTTATAATCTATTTTTTTTTATCGTTTTTCATAATATTGTAATGTTATATAATCCATAGGCTATTAATAATCAATAAAAAGCAATAAATTACAAGAGAATAAAAATAAAATGTATAATTTATAAATACAAGAATATCATTTTATAATCTTATAAAACAAATAATAAAATAAAATATAAATTAAATAAAATAAGAAAGAAGAGAGAAAGAGTAAATAAAAAAATTTAATGTATACTTTTTTATTTATTTATAAAATAGTCAATAAGTATTTAATTTTAGAACTGTGGTCCGAACCGGAACCGGAACTGTATTTTTATTGACTTGGTTTGATCCTTATAATACTCACGGTTTGATTCGAATTTATAAATTTTTGAAACTGTTCAAAGCGTTTTAATTTTTAATTTAATTCAAATCCGAGCCAAACCAATCTATAGACACCCTTATTTGTTTGTATTGTAATTGAATTTGTCATTTTTTCAACTTGATAGGGACTGTTCAATATATTTGAAGGACTTGATATCTGCTATATGTTGGAAAAAAGGGTTTAGCCATTACTTTGAAACTGGGAAAATAATTAAATAAAAATATTCATTGACAGAGGAGAAATCATTGTCGTTAGGGTTGAATTCTTTACCCTTTGAATCGTGACCTCATGCAATAGGACGTTCTACCTTTTAAATTTTAGTTCTTACTATTTTACAAATTTGCACTTATAAATGTGAAAATATTACGAAAAACTTTGTTAATAACTCTGTTGATCGTTTTAAAATGTAACAACTCTGTTGATCATTCTAAAATGCAACTTTAAATGGAAGTAATTTTATGAAGGAAAATAAAACACTTATTAGAAAAGGTGGAAAGTAAAGGATAAATAAATTTAATAAAAGTAAATGGTCTTTTGTAGGACTTCAAAAGCAGAGACCATAAAAGCCAAACAACCCCTAGGGTATGTTGGATGCATAGGATGAAATTAGATAAGATAAGAGAGATAAATAATACTGCGAAATTTATATATTTATTTATACCATGAGATTATAAATAAGATTATGAATATTGTGAGTTCTTAGTTCTTGTTTAATTATATGGCTCGTTTGATAACCCGGACTAAGTTACATATTGCTAGTAGTAGTGAGGGGGATTGGTAATGAAGTGAAATTAGTAGTGAGGTGGGATTAATTTTTTTGTGTTTGAATTGAGTTTGATTAAATAACGGATTAAATAATAATTTACCATTGTATTAAGTTAATTTACTTTTAAAATTAACTTAAATAAATTAATATGTTAAATTTTATGTTATTGTTAAATTTTATGTTATTTATTTTAATATTTCTTATTATTTTTTAAAAATTTTAAATTCACTCTTTAATTCAATTATTCCTAATTCTATACCTCTCCCTCACTAATTATCTCTCATTTGGCGGACTAATAGTCCAGATTAGTCCGCATGGACTATTAATCTAGAGGTTTAACAAACGCGGTATTGAATTATACTTCGAACTAATAGTCCGGACGAACTATTAGTCCGTCAAAACAAACATGGCCATAGTGGAATAAAAAATAAGTTAAAAGTTGTAAAGTTATTTTTAATAATTGAATAAAAAAAAAAAATAATTTGAAACTAAATACTAATAATATGAGAGATGGTATTATTAATTCGACGAATTTAATATTAGCACTCAAGAGTTGCGTGGCTTTAGTAATTTAATATCTTACGAAACAGACATCAAGATTACTAATCTGGTTAAGAGACAAAATTTGACTAGAATGGCCCCACATATTTTTAACCCGGCCCACGTATATGTGCCCATATTAAAGGAGTATAATATACTCTTTATCACCACAAACGTTTAAGTAATTACATTCAATAAACAAATGATCCAATTAGCTACTTAAATAATTTTGGATTTTGAAATGCTTTAATTGTCAACAAAATATTCATATTAAGGTTAACATCGGTGGTGTTTGGAAAAGGTTTTGCTAGTAGTTGTTAGTTTTTTTGTTATTAATTTTAATTATAAATTATAATTTTTTTAAAATATTTATAACTTCTGTTATAAATTATAATTTTTTTTTTATTTTAGTTACAAATTATAATTTTTACTAAAAACTCACAATTTTACTATAAGTTACAATCTATAATTTTAATAACACCAAACATCACCATCCTCTCTTTGCAGGAGTTAAGGAAAGCAATTGCAGAAACATTTTATGGAGATCTAGCGGTGAAAGATACAGAGGTTTTTGTATCAGATGGTTCACAGTGTGATATTTCTCGCCTTCAGGTAATTATCATTCAAGATCAAAGCATGTTTTGCTCTCTCTCTCTCTCTCTCTCTCTCACACACACACACACACACACACACAGTTAGAGTGTGGGTGTATATATAAGGATAAGTTACATGAAATCTCAAAAATACAATTACACAAACTTAGTTAAAAAGTTTTTAAAATTAAATATGAGTGCACGAATACAACAAAAAAATTGAGTCGAATAGCAATCTTTAAAGCAATATTTTAACTTTTTTAGGTATTTATTGATTTATATATATTAATTTTTTTCATAAGACATTTGTTTTCATCTTTAATAGTTTTGTTACACGTAATAACTATAAGTCACATGTATGATTTTAGTGTATTATTTTCACTCTTTAATGTATATTTTCTCATGTTTGAGATTTTAATTGTGTCTAATAAAAAATAATTGCACTTGACACGTATATTGTGTCTATACCCATGTCGTGTTGACTCCGCAAAAAATGACAAATCGGTATAACATAACTGTCTCTCATAATAGTCAGTAGAATTTAGATGATCTGGTTTCTATCTTCGGGTAGTAGCAGATATTTTCTATTCTAAAAATTGCATAGAATTCTTGGGATAAGTAAATCCCTTTTCCTTAGATTAGTACAAAGTAGTAACTATGGTGGTTTTTGTATTTGTATTTGTGTTTTACAGATGCTTCTGGGTTCCAACGTGACAATTGCTGTGCAGGATCCATCATTTCCGGTAATATTACGTGCTCAAATAGTTTCTTTTTTTTCTTTATTTTTTTTATTTTACAATGGAGAACTGTAACTCAATTGGCCTAAGCTGTCATATAAAATATAAAATCTTCGTTGAATAAATTCTGAATACACCTAATTATATGCAGATCACGTGTATTGAATAAGTGTGTTACGTTTTTATGTTTTTATGTTATGTGAAAGTCGAAAATGAGACTTTACCAATATTTAATAAAAATTATAATTTATAATTAAAATAAAATTTATTTTATAATTTATAATAAAAATTATAAATATTTAAAATAAATTATAATTTATAATTAAAATTAATAATAAAAAATTAAAAACTAATAACACTAACTTTATCAAACACCTCCTTAAAAAAAAAAAGAAAAAAAAAAAGCATGTTAAACCCCTTTCCCACTACGCCTCCCATTCGGGTTATTTTCCTGTCTCTCCCACTCTCAGGTTCATACATTTACAATCGTTATTTCTTTAGTAATTTTATTTTTTATATTTTATCTTAATAAAATTGTAACTGTGAATCCAATTATTAAATTTTAATAATGGTGAGTTACTACATATTAATAATTTTTAATGAAAACCAAGCAACATAAAATATTTTCTAAAAAAAATTTCATATCATAACCAAACACAAAAAAATAAAAAAATAAGTTGTTTTCAAGAAGATATTTTCTATGAAAACTATTTTCTACTGAAAAATATTTTCAACCCATACAAACGAAGCCTTAGTTCTCAAAAATTAACATTAAGCTGGATTTTATTTTTCTTTTTGATTTTAAAGCCAAATAAGCAAGAAAGCCATTTGATTAAAAGCTATTTTTAACCTTTCAGTACATAGAAAAAAATTGGTTGTTTCACTGTCTTTTTGACGAGTTATTCAGTCTGACTGATCAAATGACTAGCTAAAATGGTTTCATCTATATAACTTAGCCATTTTTTGGTTAGTTACTGTTCACTCGTTATGTTTAGTAACTCGCCATTGTTCTCTCTCAATCCCTCTTCCTTCTCCCTCAAGTGAACATATATGACTATTGAGAAAATATAATAGTTTTTAAAATAAAATAATAATATTACTAAATAAAAAATAATATTATTTTAAAGAAGGATAGCTAAAATAGCTAGTATTAATAAAGTGCTGAATTAAAAATGATTAGCTAAATTAATATGGCTAGTAATTTGGCTAGTATTGACGATGATACTCTAAGGGTTTTCCAAATATTTCAACGAATTCAAACCCACTGATTTAGCACCAACGGAATCCTGATGATCGCTACGTGATCTGGAACAGGCTTATATAGATTCAAGTGTCATAATCGGTCAGGCCGGTGATTTCCAATACGATACCGGCAAGTATCGAAAAATCAAGTACATGAAGTGTGGGCCGGAGAATGATTTCTTCCCGGATTTGTCGAACACTTCAAGAACGGACATCATCTTCTTCTGCTCTCCGAATAATCCAACCGGCCATGCGGCGTCGAGGGAACAGTTGGAGCAACTTGTGGAATTTGCCAGGGAAAATGGATCCATCATTTTGTATGACTCTGTCTATGCTGCTTATATCACGGACGACAGTCCTCGATCGATATACGAAATTCCTGGAGCCAAACAGGTATATGCACTGCCTTGGATCATATTTTACTTAGATATTTTTCCACTTTTGACTAATGACTTTTTTTTTAATAAAGTTTTTACATCGCTTGGTTAAATTATTATACCTTTTTCCCATTATACCCATTCTTGTTCTCCACCCCCACCCTCCTAAAAACCTAATTTGGATGCTTCAGAACCAAAATTGTACATCAGAAGTTTGTCATCTTAACTCATCTACGAGACTACTTTATAGGTTGCAATTGAGATTTCATCATTCTCCAAAAGTGTTGGGTTCACCGGTGTCCGTCTCGGTTGGACCGTGGTGCCGGAGGAGCTATTGTTTTCAAACGGATTTCCTGTAGTGAAAGATTTCAATCGGATTGTATGCACCTGCTTTAATGGCGCTTCCAACATAGCTCAGGCCGGGGGTTTAGCATGCCTTTCCCCAGAGGGCCTAAAGGTAAGTTTCTTGTAGATGTGATGTTTGTTTGGAAGGTAAAGCAAGAAAGAACAAAGTAACAATGAATCTAATTTTGCATTTTATGGTCAACTGAGAGTTGTCCAGGAAGGGAAAAAAATACTGTGTTGGGTGGCACCCAAGTGATTTCAGTAACAATAGAAACTGAAAGCGAAGTAGGGGAGGGCACGAACCAGGCTGAGCTGGGTTTGCACTACATATAGTGCACTATGTATAATAAAACGGTGAAATCCTAGTTCCGGTATGCCCTGAAATTAGGCCTAGCCTGTCTATCCCAAACCCAGCCTTAGAAAACTTCTAAATCCCAAGTCCACCCACTTAAATCTGTATACATATTGGACTTGGGTAACAATTTGTGGTGGCGAGTGATGGCACTATGAAAGTGGGGCGGCAGCGTATGATGGCATTGCTCGTGTGAGAATGAGTGGAGTGAAAGATACGAAGGGAGAAATAACAGGAGGGGGAAGAAGAAGAGAAGCAATCTACTATTGAGGCCGCCACAGGTTCTCTATGACTATTCTAGAAAGCACTAGAAAGGAGCATACATATATTTTTCTAATTTAGCGTCTAACAAAAAACATGAAATTTACTTAATTTCTAATAAATGGCTGGGCTGGGAAGCCGAAGCCAAAATATAAACAGACCAGATTTTCAGACAAAATGTTTAGCCCAAGTCCTAAACACATCAGGCTGGGTTGCGGGCCGCAGGGCCAGTTTTCATCCCTAAACCGGAGCAAGTGATTTTACTGCCAACATGCCTTTTAAACTAAGCTGCTAACAACAATTTTCTTTGAATTCTGAAACTAAAATGTCATCTAATAAGAGAATTCCAAACACAGTCCTTCAGTGTCATATAATAAGAGAATTCCAAACACAGTCCTTCAGATATCTGGTACTCTAGCTAATATTCCTATTAAATCTGCTATTTCAGGCCATGTTCTCTACAATAGACCACTACAAGGAGAATGCTCAAATACTGCTCAACACTTTTGCTTCTCTGGGCTTAAAGGCATATGGTGGTGTAAATGCACCATATATTTGGGTTCATTTTCCAGGTTCGAGATCTTGGGACGTGTTCACTGAGATTCTTGAAAAGACGCACATAATTACAGTTCCGGGGAGTGGTTTTGGTCCAGGAGGCGAAGAGTTCATAAGGCTTACAGCTTTCGGACACAGAGAAACCATCCTGAAAGCCTCAGCAAGGCTAAAGAGCCTCTTTCCATAGACGAAGTGTTTCATATTTCTCATACCCTCTCACATCTACACTAAATAAAGCAAACACTGAGGTTTATAGGTTCAATCCAATATTGATGTTTTTGTTTGTGAAATATCATTCTGATATAATATAAAAAAAAAACTAAATAATTTGAATAAACAGCTCTGTGAGAAAAAAAAAAAAAACTAGGGAGTTTGTTACCTCACCTTGAATTACATGTATTCTTGTTGAAGTCTGCCGCCGATCCATTCCAGCTGCAACATGATTAGCAAGTGTTGTACATTAGTTTCCATCAAGGATGCCTTTGAGACTTCCCTTGATTTCTGTCATGGAATTAGAGTTATCATTCAAATTGCTCAAGCACACAAAGAGGTCAGTTGTCGAGAATAAGTTAATGAACAATGCAAATAAAACTAGAAAAAAGCAAGAAATGAAAGAGAATTTATTTTTCTATAGTAGAAGTATACGAAAACATGCTCAAACACCTTCTAGTTGAGTTTACACAATTTCCTATGTTTACTTTGTACGCAACCCATTTCTACAGCAAAGCTGGAAAATGAGCAGCATCCTTTACAAGACCAAAAAATTAATGATATACCAAACCAGGTGAGCCAAGTGACCATATGGATCATAGACCACCCTTGTTGGATAGATGATATCAATCACAACTCCAGAGCACTATAAATACCTCTGGCAACAAGAAACTGACGAACTCAATGGTGGTAAAAATAACTGATTTATGACATTTGAATTCCACTAATGAGGAAAAAAAGAGCAGAGCCTCCACACATAATATACAAATATAATTCTAGATATCAAGGATTTGGCAGTTGACCAGTTCCTCAGAACCGGCATTCCTAGTGGCAATGACCTTCCAGACATTCGTTTCAGATCTCGCCAAGTTCAAATCATCTATAGGAGTTGTTGAAGTTGAAGGAAAGGAACTCAAATGATTTTCTCTTCCAGCGTGCATGACTACAATGTTGTGATTTGGATCTTTTGTGATCACGTGAAGCTTGCCAAGAAAACCAGCAAGTAGATAAGGAGACTCAGAATTGAAGTCATGGATGGGTACATCTCCTGCAACTACTTTCCAAGAATCACCTTCATGATCATATATTTTGATCTTAGCACCATGCGAAGAGCTTGAAGGATCTAATGCATACAAGTCGCCATCAACAAGAACACTCAATTTGGTTCCAGCGTGTCTTGCAGGCCAACTCTCTCCCATGCCAATTGGCATTTCAACCCACGAATTCGTTTCAGGATCATAAACCTCCCCTCCAACATCAACATAAAATGGCCAGCAATACAAACTCTGAGGCACATACAACTTCCCCCTGTATGACGCCATTCCAGTTGCGATAGGCTTAAGGAAATCAGCCAGAAAAGCAGTAGGTAGCACCCGAGCTTTTGAAAATGGCATGCTTGGGACTTGGGACCACAGCCCAGTACAAGGATCGAACACTTCAGCAGTCTGAAGAGGGGTCAGTCCTTCGCGACCCCTAGTAACGCCACCAACAGCATAAAACTTTTTGTTTAAGGCACTTGTCTTACAGTAGGCTCTGCCAACGGACATGGGGCTCACTTCACTCCACCTGTTCGAAGTTGGAAGATAGCGCCAGACACAACTCATGGCTGATGCCCCAGAAAATCCCCCTACCATATATATGCAACCATCAACAGCACCAACAGCACAACCACAAAAGGGTGTTTGTTCAGATGCATCCTTCCTACCAAGCCAGCCCCTTATGGCATCTGCAATTCTGATACTTGATCCCACCATATTCCACATCCAAAGGCCAGAGAGGCCCTTTCTAGATTCTTCTTCTCGAGCAACATTTGGCATAAGTGGAAGCCTTTGCCATTTCCTGGACAGTGGGTCCAAAGCATACCACATAAGCTTATCATTATTGCCCTTCATCAAAATATAGAGCCACTCTTCTGTTGTTTTGAGTTCTTTTCTGACTTTATAAAGTTCAGGACTCAAAATGGCAGCTTTCCAGCTCCGCGAGACTAATTTTACACCCAAGTAGCAACTTCTAGGAAGTCTAGCAAGAATCTGGATTGATATCTCATCAGGAAGACGGGGAATTAGTTGTGGGTTATCCTCGTAAAAGCTCATATACATCCTTTGCCTCTTGCAGATTTCACCATGTGGAACCGCAGAGAGCTCACTACTTCTGGCCCTGCAACTCAATATAGCCCCCATCCGAATGTGCCTTGCCACTTCCAATATAGATTAGAAACACAAGCTTCCAGCCTTGGAATCAATCCTTCTCATCTAGGACTAGGTTCATGTGTTGTAAGACTATCCCTTTCTATTTGACATCACCAACAGTAAAGCTAAGCCCACTGCAGGAAGGAAGGGGTGTTAGAATGGAAGATCATGGGAATCAACCGCATAATTTAACTGCAGTGAAATACCATAACAGTTAAAATTGCAATGATAACACAATGAAAGAGAAACTAAAGACATTCCATAAAGAGCTGGGATACCTCAGGAAAACTTTGAACCATGCTTTCATGCAGAGGAAATTGAGAGAGAGAGAGAGAGAGGGATTTCCCTTACATATTACATAATATATCATTGATTTGCAGCGTCAGCAGATATTGTGAATAACGAAAAGCTATCAACCTCCTTTTTCGTTTTCTCCCTAATTCAATAGTCAAACTAAAATTCCAAATTTGAAAGACGCTACAGTTAAAAAGATATTTAAAGCCAAAGTACATACCAGCAAAGAAAAGCCCAGTAAATCAAATTACAAGGTGCCAGAAAATTTGTATAACCAGAACTATTTTGAATTTGATGAACTAAAAGTAAAGTGACTTGTGTTAAATAATGCCCAAAACCAATAAAACACATTAAGATAATAATAAATAGAACAACTGTAAAAGGGGGGGCAGATATCAATTCATGGTCAGGTTCAACATTTGAAAGACTGATGGGGATATTTGGCAAAGCTACTACAAGTAGCTTTTAGTTTTATACTATTAATTTTAATTATAAGCTATAATCTTTTCTAAGCATCCAGAGGACCACAACTATTGCTACAAGGCATAATTACTTTTTTTCTATTTCAGTTATAAACTACAATTTTTACCAAGCATCCACAACTTCTGCTATAAGCTACAATATATAAGTTATAAATTACAATTTTTTCTAAGCATCCACAGGACCACAACTTTTGCTACAAGGTATAACTATTTCTTTCCTATTTCAGTTACAAGCTACAATTTTTACCAAATATCAACAACTCCTGCTATAAACTACAATATATAAGCTACTTAGTTTCAACAATACCAAACACCACAAATATGCTTCATATAAAATAGAAAATTGCGAATTGTAGGTATAGGGATATCTTAGGGTCCACAAATCACCAATGAGGTCCCCTGCTTCTGAGTTACCTTGCTAGTGAGCTATGAGTCACCTCCTCTAAACATGCAGCCTTAGTGGCTCAACTCCATGCTTTCCTACATGGCATCCTACCGCGTCAAGTACCACCATGGCATCCGAGGCAAGGAGCAGGGCCTAGATACATCCACTCGGGACTGAAGGAGGCATATGGCTTGGTGACTAGAGAAAGGGTTTTCCAAAGGAGTAGCCTCCAAGATAGCTCCATTAACTGGTCATAGAGAGAGAGAGAGAGAGAGAGAGAGAAACATTGACCAAGACATCTGACACTCGAGAACTCGTATCATATCCCTGATAGTCTGCATATGATATGCCTCTCCATGTACCATACCTACCACCTTCACTCCCGTGATAAAGACCCCAAAGTCTTAAGGAGCTAAAGCATCATATTTGTCGAGCCAAGGAGTGGAGGCCACTGTCTTAAGGTGACCCGACCTACTATTTGACGCTCCACCTATAAAGAGCTCACCTTAAACTCTCAAGACACAACTCAGGAACTCTAGATGCCTCGGACTAACCGAGCATAAGATCTCACATCTCCATATCCCAACTTGCTCGCCACTACCTCTCTCTCTCTCTATCCTCCCCCCTTCCCCCCTTCTCTCTCTCTCAGGCTACACTAAGTACTCACTTCCTTCATCTTTGGCAGTCCCTGGGCCTCTGTGTTGCACTTCATCTTCCTAAACTCTATTACTTCGGTCAATCCCGATTACCGACACCTACACAAACCATACACCAAAAACACTACAGAAAAGCAAAGACTATCATTGTTTTAAAATCTCCAAACTTGTGTTTGTCTTATGAATTTAAGGAGGAATTTACCAAGGAAAGAAAAATAGTAGAGAAACCAAAACAATAAATCCAGCTTCTCTACCTTATTATGTCTTTGCCTTTTCTCCTCCATAAATCCCTCCACATATCTATGATTCAAACATAGCCCAAGAGACGGGCTTTAAAATTATTGGTAAATTGTTAGAATACTCATGTTGGGGAAAAACATTTGGAATTAGTTTTAAAATAAAATAATTAGTCACATGTCATGGCTCATTTGGCTGCTGAGAAAATATTTAAAAAGAAATGATGTTTTCAATCTCCTATTTACCCTTGTTTGCAACGTGATTTAAACAAAAGTGGAAACTTGGCCATCCATTACATTCAACTTTTCCATTGCCAACGTTGCTAGGTAATCGATTTCCATACCCCAACGCAACAGATGAAAAACAAGACGTGACATGGTACGACAGGTATTCAATAGGTAAGAAACATAATTACGCATGGCATGGTATCATGGCATGGAGATAACTTGGGTTCAAGACTAAGCACGCCACATAGATATTAAAAACATCTATATAATAAAGCTATAAGAGAATAAAAATATTAATCTAACATGACATGGATGAAGTATATGCCATTTGAACATTACAACATCATGACATGACATTTTAGACAAAACAATGGACTTTCAGCAAATTTGTTGATTTCCAAATCAATGGAAATGCAAATAAAAATATAAAAGATGGGCTCATACATTTCCTAAAATCATGATATTTTACAAAAACATACTAAATGATGTTAGGGTGATGTGGATGTCAACCATGCACGGAAATCATGTCACTCTAGGAGGAATTGACAAAAATACCCTCAATGGTCTAGATCTAACACTCTTTAGTAAAATGGTTATATCTCGATTTATACTTAATATTTTTATGCAAGACAAACAGGATTTGAAAGATAAGACAATAATCCAACTTTTTCAAGTGAGTTCAAAAAGAATTTTTGTACAAAAAATTGTGATATTTTAAAGTTGACTGTTTTGGACAGACCATAACCAGATGCAAAGATGCTTAAAGTGAAGTATGATAAGGGTCTCTTAAAATCATGCCAAAGTAGCTCCAGTACAAAAAACAAAGCAAAATAAATTTTTTAACTATTTTAAATAAAGTGCACAAGTTCTGGTCAGAAAATAGTAACGGAACATAGCATAATTTTAAACAAATATTCTACATTTTGAGGTTTCAAGTCATGCATGCAAGCCTTAAACATTTTAAAGCCATGTTTGAATGAAAGTTAAAAACTTATTCTACATCTAAAAGGTTGAACAACTTGTCCTTTGAAAGAAAGAAAGAAGGAAAGAAAGTGAAAGAAAGAACATGTTCTTTGCATCCAAAAAGAGAAGGAGCATTAGAAGAACTGATTTTCAGAGATAAAGCAAGAAAATAGTTAGAGAGAAGTGATGGTGAAGAACACTTATTGAATCTCCCTCTTGAAGTACACTTGTTGCACACCTTGAAGACTACTTTGAATCTCCTTCCTCTTTCTTCTTCTTCTTCTTCCACTTTTCTTTTTCAAACTCACGCACTCTCTCTCTCTATGCTCTATATTTCGGCCAAAGGGGCGGGTATTTACTGATCTTAAAGGCTCAAGTGTGTGGATGGGTGATGATGGGGAGAAGGAAAGAAAGGAGGGATTTGGACAAAGTAGCTAGGGTACCATTTGATTTTCTTACATGGATGAGATCTAAGGCACGGCTTGCACTCGAGCATGAAAAAAGGGAGACCACGAGGAAGGACCCGCCCGCATACTACGAGCTATTGCTGGAATTGTACAATCACAAAGAGAACGCATCGCGCTTTTATCTTCTCCGACTTACGTCGGTACCGACCACCAATTCCTAACAGGAATAATCTCTAAGTCATGGTTAGCTGGTTCCGTCATATAACAAAGATGTTAGACAACATACTGGTACAACAAGAGGCTGACCAAGTGGCCCTAACCACCTACCAACTGGAAAGAGGCGGACCACTGTTCGACCTCGATTTGGAACTCCCAAAATGTCACCACAGTTCACAAAACTGCAAGGTCAAGATGTGGTCGAATTCATTTCTGTAAAACTGAACGTAATGAGATATAAGATCGAAACTCATTCACTTTTTCTTTGGTGTGTGTTGGGTGGGGGTGAGGGGGGAGACCTGGTGAATTAAACATATATTAACATAAAACTAAAAAATACACAACGAGGCTCGATACACCCCCCGAAGGGCCAACAAGATGATGTTAGAGCAAACCATCAAAAATAAAGAGACACCATAAGAAAAGCCTAAAAACTCTCATAGTTCTAGAGCTAGAGCCTAGGATAAATACAAAAATTACGAACCGACTTCCGGTGCCTTCTTGAGGGGAGTCTTCCATGGTGTAAATAAACTTTCTAACTATTTTAAAGAAGTGCACAAGTTCTGATCAGAAAACAGAAATGGAACATAGCATAATTTTGAACATAGGTATTCTACATTTTGAGGTATCAAGTCACGCATGCAAGTCCTAAACATTTTTAAACCATGTTGGAATGTAAGTTAAAAATTTATTCCACATCTAAAAAGTAGAAGAAAATTGCTCATAAAAGCACAAAAATAAAATGGCACAACTTATCCCTTGAAAGAAACAAAGAAAGAAGGAAAGAAAGTGAAAGAGAAAGCATGTTCTTTGCATCCAAATAGAGAAGGAACACTAAGAGAACTGATTTTTAGAGATGTTTCTACCCTAGTAAATCAAGAAAAGAGTTGCAAAAGTGATGGTGATGAAGAACACTTGCTGAATCTTCCTCTTGAAGAAAACCTTGAAGACCCCTTTGAATCTCCTTCCTCTTTCTTCTTCTTCTTCTCTTCTTCTTCAAACTCACACACTCTCTCTGCGTGCCCTATATTTTGGCCAAAGGGGTGGGTATTTGCTGAACTTAAAGGCTCAAGTGAGTGGACAGGGGATGATGGAGAGAAGGAAAGAAAAGGGGGGTTTGGACAAGTGGCTAAGGGAACCATTTGATTTCCTTACATGGATGAGACCCAAGGCACGTCTTGCACTCAAGCATGGGAAAGGGAAGGCAACGGGGGAGGGCTCATCTATATACTACGAGCTATCGCAAGAGTCATACAATCACAAAGAGAACGCATCGCGCTTTGATCTTCTCCGACTTTGGCCATTAGCGACTACCTGTTCTTAACGGGGATAATCTCTAAGTCGTAGTTAGCTGGTTCCTTCAGATCATGAAGATGGTAGACACCATGGTGGTACAAAAAGAGGCTGACACAGTGGCCCTAGCCACCTAGCAACCACAAAGAGAGGCAGATCATTGTTGGGCCTCGATTAGGAACTCCCAAAACGTCACCATGATTCACAAAACTATAGGGTCAAGATGTGGTTGCCTTTTCATTTCTTTAAAACTGAATGTAATGAAAAATTAGATCGAACCTCATTCAATTTTTTTTTTTGGGATATTAAACATATATTAACCAAAAACTAAAAAATACACAACAAGACTTGATACACACCCCTAACTCCTAAGGGCTAACAAGACGACGGTAGAAGAGTCATCAAAAATAAGAAACACCTAGAATCTCTCATAGTCCTAGAGCTAAGATAAATACAAAATTTGCAAACTGACTACTACGGCCTTCTAGAGGGGAGTCTTCCGTGGGCTAACGAAGTCTTCATTTCAAATGGTCCTTAGAGGCATTTTCAAACATGTAAATCGATATAGGGTAAGTTCAGAATCACCCTCAAATGAGGTAGCCAACTTCTCTCCCCTTTTGAGGGAAGAGTCTAATTGATGCTCCTCTGACTTCTTGTTTCCACTTAGAGAAAATGGGGTACTCGCTTTCCTTCTCCACATATCCACTTTGCAATGGAAAGCAACTGCATTCGCCATGGGTCTATCCAAACTCTGCTCACTAGCACAAATTGGCACATCCACACATGGGGAACACACATTATTAACACCCTTTCCATCCATCGCATTTTTACACAATTTCATCGCCTCTAACACACAAAATTCAGGCACATTAAATAGATTTGAGGAGGAGGGAGCCTTATGAACTGGAGAAGTATTAGCAACAGCTTCACTTTTTTCTTCTTGAATTCTTGCCATTCAATAGACTTTTGACTTGTTCCCATCCTTTCTTCTTCTTTTATTTCCATGTTTTCATACACATCTTTTTTTGAGTAGATGCAAGTTAAGAATAGAAACGTCTTGAAAGCCCCTAAAGTGTATTAAGTGTATGATCTTTGATCACTCTAATAAATCTTGTCTTAACAAGCATAAGGTTATGAGGGTTAGGGGTTAGAGGTTACAAAATTACCTTTTTTAAAAATTATAAAGGGCATATAGTGGCGCAGCTTCTTGGATGCTCAAACTAGTGCCCAATAGGTTTTCTCCAAAAGAGTGTATTGAACCTCGCATCCTGTCATCTTATTACTCAAATAGTACGCAACTCTCTCTACTGTGGCTTCATCCTCTTGCTAGTTGTCCAAATTTAGCAGGAAAGATTCTAGGATATTATTATTATTTGCTTAAACTTCAACATACACTAGGGCAAAAGTAAGCCTCGACTTGAATTTTTATTATTTATCAAGGTACAAAAGATTCCCAACTACACTTGCCACATAACTTGAGCCAAACATTAATCCAAAAGTGAAGCGGCACATAATAAAGGTTAACTCAAATTGGCACACTAGAAAATTCTTTTTAAGACAATTGCATCCACGGGATCCATTTCTAGACAATAACTAAATGGCTACCAAAGTAGTATAGACTCTTATCAAGAAATTTTCCAATAGCTTTTTTTAAGTTTGAAAATAAAAACTATTATCAAGAGTAATAAAATCATTGAAAATTTTCTTCTATAACTTTTTCACTTAACTTTTAGCATTACGACAAGGTAAATTTTTTATCAATAAAAAACCCCACCAATGCATTATCCCCCATCATTGGAAACTTTAAGAGGAACTCTTGGCTCATTATCTTCAAACCCAATATTAGAAGGGCTAAGTTTACCACTAATCTTGTCAAAATTAGAGTTATTTTTCACAAGGTTAGACCAAGAGTTTACCTTCTTGGCTTTGAACTAACTCTAGTCCACCAAATGAGTTATAAAATCAATTGCATGCCTCAACACCGAAGCAGTGGCATTACTAAACTAGGCTGGAGAAGTGGTCAAACCGTCGAGGTCTATCCATATTACTGTCTCGAGTTAGATATTTGACTTTTTTGTACAATAGCACCACTAACAACCACCTGACTCAATATTGGAAGTTAAAAGAAAACTCTCATTTATAAATTCCATCAGCATTTGAGATTGGGTAAGACAAGATCAGATACATAATCAGAATTTAAGCCACTTGATCGACCAACAATAACCCCATGAGCTTTAGGGGTACCAAAATTATTGCGCTCACAAGCACGTAGGTCGTCTTCATCAAAACCAACCTCTAAATCTGCTATAACTGATCTATCATCTATGCCTCAAAGCCTCCGAATTGGGTTTTTGCCATGTCTAGATGCATCTTGTGATGAAAATCCATGACTAAAACTCTTCGATTCTAGTCGATTTCAGATTAAACTTGCATGAAAGTTCCTTTAAAGTATAGTTAGTGGAAGAACTACTTTTGATTCTCGCTTTCTTTCCTATATAAGACGACAAGTCTAACAAGAAAAAATAAAGGATAGAAAATACCTATCTAGCTAGAAAGCTCAATAGCTTGAGCCCCCTTCTTGCTTCGGAACCATTGACAACACAGTTGGTAGAGGTTTCCCCCAAAATGAAACAGAGATCCAACCAATCTCGAAAATCGTTTCAATCCTTCATTAGCAAGATATCAACCAAGAACCCCAATCTCTCTCGCCCATGGTATCAATTCTTGTAACTCGGTTGCGCGCACAAGTCCAAGAAACTTCTACACGAGAGCGAATGGCGACACCAAAAACTGGTTAGGGTGGCCAGAGTGGATGACAGTGAGCAACACTTCTACGTGCTGGAGTGGGCTCTCGATCGCTCATGGCATCAATTCTTGTAACTCGGTTGCGCACATGAGTCCAAGATACTTCTACATGAGGGCGAATGGCGACACAAAAATCTGGTTATGGTGGTCAGAGTGGATGACAGTGAGCAACACTTCTACGTGCTAGAGTGGGGTCTCGATCATTTCTTCACTCCTTACTCTCCAAATATTCCCTTCGACCACAGTTTTGTAACCTCACTTTCTTCAGGGTGCATTTCGAACTTAAGGAAAGAAAGAGAAAGGAAAGAAAACTAAAAATTTTCTTTCTTTCCTCTATTTGGTTTCTAGTTTGGGAGGAAACAAGTGGAAAGTTATTTTCCTTCTCACTTTCATTTCTTATTCTCTCTTCCATCTATTCATTTCTAATTTCCTTTGTTAGTTAATGCTACTTAATTATATTGTTTCCTCTTATCTTTAAATTCAAACAAGGAATTTATTTTCCTCCTCACGTTCCTATACTTTCCTTTGCTAAACCAAATGTCAAAAAATAAATACACTATCTCTAGAATTTTCGCACTTACTTCATGCTTCCCCTTCCTTTCTTTTTATTTCACAAGTTCCAAATGCAGTTAATTTTCCTTTTCCCCTTCCACTTTTCCCAGCAACCAAATGCAAACAAATAGAAATTAATGACAAGACTATGGGGATGCTTTTGCATAGAACGCAAACCAAGAATCCCCATTCTCTTATCTCAACCAGAATTACCTTTTATTTTTAGTTTTCCAAATAAGAAACACTGGTTTTGAACTTCATAGCACAGAAAACCCATATGTAAGACAACCAGATGACAAAAGCCTCAGCTAGCAAAAGAAGGGGGAAAAAAGAAGAAAGAAATCCCCATTTAAACGAAAAATCTCAACAATAAATTATAACTGTAATATGGACGAACTTTCTTTCTCGAGAAAAGTCTGCTCAAGAAAAAGTGATGACAAACAGAGACCTCAGCAGCAATATCATGCAAGAAACCAAATAATTCCAGCGTTTTCGCCCCAAAAGATCAATTACACGAGGCTTATACAATATCAGATAAAATCAAAGCCGCGCAAATCTAATTAACATGAAAAAAAAACAGTCAAAGCTCGAAAAGAATAAGCTACATCAATTCAAACCACATTAATTTCCACAGATACGCCTATACACATATGTATGCATCTGTGTGTGTGTGTGTATATGTGCACGAGTTCAATTAAGTGTAAAGGAATTACCTTTTTTAGAGGAAGGAAATAGAACTAGAAGGGAATTGAAATTAGGGTTTCAGATCGCAGAGCGTGCGCAATTCCAGTGTTTAGAAATTATTGGAGCTCCTCAGCTCCACGTCATCAGATCAGAACAACAATCACGCGATATTTTGATAAAATTTTTTTAGAACGATATTTTGATATTTTGATAATTACATATTGCATTGCCGACCTTATTGACTACCTCTCTATAGTAAATGAATTTTTTTTTTTTTTGCTTAGAGTTTTATTGAGTTGTCTACCCTCTACATTCTTAGTCAATGATCTTTATTAATTCAAGGAAAATATTGGGTTAGGACTTATTTAGAAGTATTTAATTTTAATAAATCTCAATTAAAAATTATGCTTTAATAAGTCACCTATATTGTGTTTATACCAAAATTACTCACGAATCTTTCATAACAGTTTTATTGGTAATTTACATAACCACCACCACCAAATCTTGACGGCGCTGATCTCGTCGACATTGTTTCTATTGACGTATCGATAGTGTTTTTTGCCTATGTGAATCTCGGTGGAAAAGAAGAATAAGAGAAATGAGACATTTTCTATATATAACTAAAACGTCTTATTTGTATAAAAATGAGACATTTGTTTCAGAAAAAAAAAATTAGATATTTTCATAACAAATAAAATTTTTTGATCATGCTGTAAAAATACAGAGAGAACAAAAAAGTAAAATATTTCATAACAAATGTCTTATTTTGAACAAACTAAAACTAAACTAAGCATTTATCCTAATCAACTGGGATCGACTATATTTTATTTTAATCATGCTATGAAAATATAAAAAGATCAAAATAATAAGACGTCTCGTAACAATTATCTCATTTATCTCGTAACAATTATCTCATTTATCTCATTTTCAAAAGAAGAACTCCACATTTGTGCATAAATGTATCGTTTTGTTGTAAAAAACTGTTTTACAAAAAAATGAGACATTTCTTTATCAATGTCTCACAACAAAAACATGTCTCCCATAGAAAAATTAGGTTAGTGTTATGACTACCTTTCGTTGATCGGAAATGGAGATGAACCTAGAGAGAGAGAGAGAGAGAGAGAGAGAGAGAGAGGGGAAAGTGGAGAAATGGACAAGGTCTGAATTGAACTTATAGTTAACCCTCACAAATTTGTAAATATGCCATGGCTGAGCTCATCAGCGTCTTTCCCTTCGAGCCACACCTCTCAAAACCCAAACCATCTCTCTCTCTCTCTCTCTCTCTCATATCCTTTGATTCAAAGCTCTTCGGACTCTGCCTTTGTAACCCTAACTTCTTTAGTTCCCACTCCCAATTCTCTGCCCTTAGAGCTACAGCGTACGCATCACCACGTCGAACGCACCAAACTAGGAGGAGCATTTGGGGAAAAAGGGGTGGGACATGGACGACGGCGCCGTGGAGATTGTAGATTTGTGATAGCAATTGAAACAAGCCCTAATTTATGAATCAAATCGCTAAACATGGGGGTTGCTACTGATTTTGCCAGAAAACAACACGAAGATGTAGCGGTAGACGCTGGTGGAGGTGAGAAAGATGGCACCAGGGAAGTGCAAGGTAGCGGTGCCACCAATGCTATTGACAACGACGGGGAGGTACGACGATAGGGAGTCCCAGAGTTATGTGGAGGATTTTCGGTGCCAACTTGACGGTGAAGAGGGTATATTTGTCCAAACAATAGGAGTGTCCAAAAAAACGAAAGAACTGCGGAACCGGTTCGAACCGAACCAATATATTCTGATTGGTTCGATTTTATTTTGAATTCATTTGATTTCGATTATAAAATATATAAATTGCAGATTACGAATCAGTTCACGAATTTTATACCACGATTTTGATTCTAAATCAAATCGAACCAAAATATTTAATTACATATATAATATTTATAACATATAAATAATTAAATATTACTTTAAGGGATAAGGCATTAAGGCCAATTGGGCGTTGGCCAAGGCATTCATTTCAATTTTCACATTTTAGGCTGTTCAACCGTTCACGATCATGACTCACGAGAATCAATGAATCACGCGACTTCACTCACGCAAATCATGCCGTCCAAGCTTCAACTTTCTGTTGATCAACGGTTCAACTTCAACATCCAAAATTAAAGAGTAAAGACTTATTCGTGAATTGTGAACCCTAATCTCATTCGCCTCTTCTAGTCTCTAACCCCATTCTAACCCAAACACCCCGTAAGTAGTAACCCTAATCTAAATTTGTCAATCTCATCTCATAAACTCATTTCTTCATTCGACATTTGACAATGACATCGACGATTGATGCCTCCTAACCCAGTAACCCTAATCTCATCTAACAGCGGCAACATCAACGATTGAGGCAACATCAACAATTGGGGCGATCAACAACCCCTCGTTAGTGAATACTAATCGTCAAATAAACTCAGAGACTCACATACTATGACTTTAGTAAATGTAAGTTTAATCTTTGTTTCGTTTTTTTTTTTTCTTGATTTTTAATTTGGCTTCACAAAATGCCTCTTTATCGCTTTAGACTTTTGATTCTTTTAATGTGTTTTGGATATTTTTTTCTCTTTCTAATTTTGACCTTTGAATTTGAAAATTGGACTTTAGGTCTTGGTTTTTTGTTTCCTATGTTATAAATTAGGTCAATTTTTTGATCTAAAAATGGGTTATTTGACTCATTTCGTGAATTTTTATTTTATTTTATTTAATTTTTGTTGTTATGTTCTTGTAGATTTCAAGTATTGGAGAGAGTAGACAGAATGATAATTCTAGTGATCTCCCTCAGTCCCAAGAGCTCCCTGCTACAAAGGTATGTTCTACTAAAATCAAAGCTAGGCAATCTTCTAAAGTTTGGAATCACTTCACCAAATTTTTAAGGAAGTGAATAAAAAAGCTGACAATGCAAAACGTAATTACTGTAACACTACATATGCATGGGTTAGTGCGAATGGAACTAACACTTTGAGGAAACATATTATAAAGTGCAACAGAAATCCCTACAATCAAGAGATGAAAAAACAAAAAACTTTAACATCGCTGCAATGAATTACAAAATGTGAAAGTAGTCTTGGTCTTTGAAAATTTGATCAAACCGCAGGTAGAGGTGCATTTGCTAAGATGGTAATTATTGATGAGTTGCCATTTAAGTTTGTAGAGCATGAAGGCTTTCGCTCATTTTATTATATGATACAATTGAATTTTAAAAGAATTTCACGCAATATAATTGCAAGGGATTGTGTGGCACTTTACACAACTCAAAGTTGTCGTTGGGTTGGATCCTCGTTGTAAGTTAAAGTACTTGAAATTTTGCTATTATGAAATCTATCAACTATCTATGGTGCGTGAGCTCACTCAAAAAGTAAAAGATGTCTTTAGTCGTATTTATGAAAAGTGCTTAAAGTTTAACTCAATGACAATCTCTTCAAATGAAACTTTAGATGAGATGAAATTTGAAAAATCGATTAATGATGTAAGTGAAAAAGTAATGTCACTCAAATCAAAATTTTAAAAACATTTGGAAGAGGAAGAAAATGATGGAGGAAAATCTGAAGTTGATAAATATTTAGATGAATCTTATGAAAAAGAAGCTCCAAACTCAAATTTTGAAATTTTGAGATGTTGGAAGACAAATTCTTCAAGGTATAAAATTCTTTCTCCAGTTGCAAGGGATGTTTTAGCCATTCCTGTCTCTACTATGGCTTCCGAATTAGCTTTCAGTATTGGAGGTCGTGTCTTAAATCAATTTCGTAGTTCACTTACTTATAAACTTGTAGAAAGTTTGATTTGTACACAAGATTGGTTACGTGGTTCACCACTCCCACTAGAAGTGGAAGAAAATTTGGAGGATATTGAAGATCTAGAAAGAGATAAATATGATTTTGTTGTGTTATTGATTTTTTTTTCAATGTTATCTTTTTTGCACCTCTTATTTATTAACTTTTATGTTCTTGATTTATTTTGATATTATCTTTTTACAGCTTTAACTCCCTTGAGTCTACGTGTGCTGTGAATTTGTGATGAACATGCTGGAAATTTGGAACAGTGATGAATGTGCTGAAGCTACTGGAGCTGTTGAAAATTTGGACATGTTGGAAAATTGGGCCTGCTAGAGCTGTTTTTTATGTGGTGGAGCTGTTTTTTGGAACTGTTATGAAAGTTATTTTTATGTGTTGGAACTATTTTTTGGAACTGTTATGAACCTGCTAGGGTTGTTTTTTATGTGCTGGAGCTATTTTTTATGTGTTGGAACTGTTTTTTGGAACTATTATGAAAGCTATTTTTATGTGTTGGACTATTTTTTGGAACTGTTATGAACCTGCTGGAGCTGTTTTTAATGTATTGGGAACTGTTTTTTGGAATTGTTATGAGCGTGCTATAATTGTTTTTTTTTATTTATGTGATGGAGTTGTTTCTTTTCTCTTATAGATTTGCTATTAATTTATGTTGGTGCTATTGTTTATTGTGTTAGGAAAATATTAATAGATAACAATCTATTTTTCATAAAACAATATGTGGATTAAGTATAGATTAGAAAATAAAAATAGTGACAGAAATTAAAAATAGATAAACAATATGCGAACAAAACAAAAAAAAAATAGAATTTATAAATACAAAAATGAAGAACCTAATACAATAAACGATTGATCGAGACTCATGTTTAACACGATCTCTTTAAGATGAAATTGCCCTCGCTATGGTGATTCGAGTTGACGGCAAACGCCTCCCAAAATACAACGATCGACGAGCAACAGAAGCAGCACAGCAATTTGTCACTCCAGTGAACCGAAACTGTGTTCGAACTCTCTCTTTGAACTCAGGAATGCAGAGTATGAAACAGTGGCAGAATCACATGACAAGATTGCAGGATTTTAGTGTATTCCAGTGTTTGAAACGGGGTAGGAAACAACCTTTAAATAGGCTCTAACGATGTCTGTTCGGTTTGACCGAACATGCATGGAACTGGTTCAATCTGGTGATTAGACCGCCCAACAGGCACGAACCCGTTCCAGACCGACTCCAATGGTATTGAACCGAACCGTCTAATGGTTCGGTAACGATAACTAAATTTAAATAATTAATATTTAAATTTAAAAATTTAAATAAATAAAATTTTAGCAAAAAAATAAGGATTGATCTGACCCAGCACGCAACCCACGGACCCGGACCCGAGCCCGGCCGATTGGTCGAACAGGCGGGCGACGACCGTTGGGTAGAACCCACCATTGGGTTCGACCCGAGCCCAACGCACGCATGTGGGGTTTGGATCGAACCCACCATTGGATAGGTCCTCCCCGGTTCACAAAATTGAGTACCCTCAAGGGGCACACCGCTTAGGCCCAACTTAGCATATAAAAGCCATTCACTCATGTTTCTCCCAACTAATGTGGATTGAAACCCCTTTTATACTAAATTGGGCACTCACTCTTTTTGTCCCAACCAATGTGAAATAGGAAATAGTTACCACCATTTTGCCAAATTTCATGGTATACTTTTGGAATCAATTTCTTATTTACATGTTAATGGTTTTGAACGCCACAAAATTCATGATTAAATTACTCATTGAGATAAACATATTATAATTTAGAATCATAAAAAAAAAACTAAACCAATCCAAAGTTATTTAACTTCAAAGTTAGCTAAAATCATGTTCAAAATTGTTCAAAATTCACTATTTTCCAACATATTGTGCTACCTATTTTGAATCATGAATTTGCTACTATTTTATGTTGAGTTGTTATTTTTTATATATTAGTAAAACCGTGATTTTAAATAGAGACCGAACTATCAATATTAGGTTCGGATTGGTTGGATTCCACAAATCACATAGTTTGGTTTGATTGTAAAATTACTAAGATCGTAGAGATTGATTTGGCTCCTAATTTTATTCAAAACTGATCTAAACTAAACTGTGTACACCCCTATCAAACAGTCAATAAATTTGAAAAACAAGACCTCGTGGAATACTCAAAAAATAATTAGGACAATTATCAAATCCAAACAAAGTAGATACAAATCCTTGATGCTATATACTTGATGGAAATTTTGTTGCTATTAGTATCCTATACTATTTTTGTTGTCATTATCTTGATGGAAATTTTTTCAGAGTTGATGGTATTATTTGATAGTTTGTTAATAAGTATTTTTAGAGATTTAATTAAATTCTTAGCTTTTTATTTGAGATAATTATAGTGGAATCCATTCTAAGTTTAGAATAAGTTTTGTTCACTTTTTAACTATTTATTAAAACTTACTTTTAAAATATTTTAAATTATAGACAAATATATCCTCATGTTGTTATGATAGGCTTCCTCACTCTCTTGAAAATAAAAACTTTTTATTTTTTATCATTTTCAGCCAAACGACGTCGTTTTGATCAAATTTAATGTTTTTCATTTAAACCAAATGACGTCTTTTTGTCTTGCAACTGAGTGTTGTGCGATTGTGCACCACACAGACTTTGAATTCTCTTATATTTGTATTGTTAATTGAAATTTTCACTCTAAATTTGATGATTTTTGTAATTTATATTTTGGAATGTTTTTTTACTATCTAAATTTATGTTTATATGGATTTTCGGCTCGAGAGAAGAAGATAATGGCAGTAACTCTCATATATGGTCTCACTCTTTCCAACTCTTCTTCTTCCTATTCTCTCTAATCTCTTTTTTTTTATCTTGATCTACTTCTCCTATTTTTTTCTCACTCTTTTGATTTACACGTGTTCGATTTGTATTTTGTTTAATCTTTTAAGTGTGTATTTTTCTACTTTCAATATTCATTCTCCACCATTCCTTTGTTCTTGGGTAGTTGCAAGGGCCATTTCACAATTGATGTTGTTCACGCAGTATAAATTTGTACTCTTTCTTATTTCGATAACTGTCTAGAAAGCACCTATGATCAAATTTCTCCTTAAACAAATTTCGCGTAACTAGGGATGTAATTTGGGTTCGGCCCAACCGTGACTCAGGCAGGTCAAGCCCAGCCTAAACCCGACGAGATCTTGTCAAAATTTGGACCGTGCATATTTGGGGAGGGATAGGCCCGATCCCAGCCCTAGGGTATACGAGCCTGGGCTCGGGCCTGGGGTTCGAGTCGTGGGTGGGCCTAGCGCGGGCTTTTCAATTTTTTTTTTTTGAATTGTATTTCGTATATAAATTATTTATTAATTTATTAGTTTAATTTATAAGTTATTATAAATTATTATTACTTATAAGTTATTATAAGTTAGTATTATATAACTTATAAGTTATTACTTATTAATTTAGTTATTAGTTATTATTTCTTAACTTAATAAGTTATCATAAGTTATTATTACTGTCTATAAGTTATTATTAAAAGTTATAAATTATTAGTATAATTTATAATAATAATTATTATAAGTTATAAGTTTTAAATTATTTATAAGTCATACATTATAAGTTATTATATTTGTGGGGCTCTGATACCGTTTGTGAATATTTACAAAACTTTACAAACATTACACACATTCAACATTTACAAAACTTAACCTTCATGGGTGATACTATGTGTAAATGTTCTAATTAATCTTGCTATTAATTGTGAGTTATTCAGATGTGGCTGTCAACAAGGGACTAAGTATAGTCTTTAATGGTTACTTTATCTCTACCAAATGACTTGCCTTTCATAATTATTACGACTTTGAAGTTTTATAAGTTATAAACTGTAAGTTTATTATAAGTTGTAAGTTATATGTTTATTATAAGTTATAAATTATTATTACAAGTTATTATTATACGTTATAAACTATTTATAAGTTATTATTTAAAGTTGATTATTATATGTTATAAAATATTTATAAATTATTATTTATTACCTTATTATAAACTAAAGTTAATAATAATAATAAAATAAATTAGACTTTCATCGGTCAGGGCTCAAGCTCAGACCGCCTTACAGGCTCCAGGAAAAGGCCCAAGTTCGGTCATAGGGGATTCGGGCTTGAGAGAGCTCGGGTTTTCCTCAGACTAAGCTCGGACTCTATAATATCGGGTCTCGAGTCATTTTTACACCCCTACACGTAACTACTCCTTGTGCAACCCCCACCACCGGTGTAGTCAATAACCTTGACGTTGCCTCCCACCACCGGTGTGCCTCTTCAGTCAACATAAAACTTGCAAGTGGCTCATCACTTATAGTCACAAGCCTAAACAATTGCTCAATTATCTTAATTCGAATTTTTTGCTTCCACCTCTCCAGTAGTACCACTAAAAGATGGAGGTTCCAACTTCTTGAAATGCACATAAATAGAATTATATGATTCGGGTTGCTCTGCTAGTTCTACTACTTGTGCAGGTAGCTTCTAATAGTATTGAGCCTGCTTCTCCATCATTTGAGTCATATCTTTAAACATTTGACTAACAGCCGGATCATTATGGACTTACGAATTATGTACTTCGTGTTCACCTTGTTCCTCAAGTAATTGCCCCTCAGCCATTGCAAGAGCATACCATGCCTCACTCTCTTCTATTTTCTATTTTTCGTTCAAATTCTGTTCTCAATAATTTTTATACCCACAACTTAAAATCAAGTGTCCAAGAATTCTTCCACCATAATTATTAATCCCATGAATGCATATAATACGAATAGTACACCTAATATATACTTCAATAAATACATTTCTTTCTGTTATACTAAAAAAGGTACAATACTATTTACAACACATGACCAAATACTAAGTACCATTTTATTACCCTCAACTTTATAATCGTACATTCAGATCCTTTAACTATTTAATTTGTATCAATTACACTACTCCAAACAGGAGGCATTTTGTACGATTTTTGATAGTTAAAAGACCCAATGTACAGTTATGAAGTTGGGGAGGACAACATGGTAATCAGCGATAATTGAGAGGGTGATTGTGTAATTTTTTTTTTATTTTTTTCCTTGAAAAGCTTAATTAATATTTTTTTTCCTTTTCTTCATATCGACTCATTTCTCACTAAAGTTCTTGTTATCATTCTCTTCTTTTTCTTCTCCAAGATTTCTTAAAATAATTCTTGAAATTGTGACCAAATATATCACTTTAGTACATTTTTGAGAAACCCAAGAAGTTTTAACCTGAATAGCATCAGATTCTCCATATTCTAGATTTATGAGACAGAATTTTAAAATCTCTTTGTTAGCTTATACCTCAATGCAAACTCGAGAAAAAATTATCACTTTAATACATCTTTGAGGAACCCAATAAGTTTCAACGCAAATAGCATCAGGTTCTCCATGTCTTAGATTTATAAGATACAATTTTGAAATCTCTTTGTTAGCTTATACCTTAATGCAAACTAGGAAAAAATTAACCTACTCCGAAAGTTTGTTAGTTCATCCACATACAAAGGTTTACTAGTAATAGTTTCCAAATATCTCATCTCCTCTTATATCCACAATTTAAGGAGAACATTATATAAACTTATAGATAACGGCACACTTGAAAAACTATTTTTGGAGAGCGACATTTCCAGTTTTTATTTTTTCACTACAGCATACCTCCTTCTACAATGGTAAGAACCATTCTCAAGAATCTTATCAAGTACTTCATTCTTAAATTTAAAGATAAAGTATTCATTCTTGATATAACATCTTCGATAGTATCTTTTCATATTCTTATTGCCCATACTTTAACATAATAGAATGATCCTCTTATTAAAAAATAACCAACCAAGGCATAGTCTCAATGAGAAAAACTAAGCTTGAAAATATCCAAAGAAATAGCAAACATGTCCTCCACTGTTGCATTTACATCATACTTTTTGATTCTATATTTTGATTTGGCAATTGATCTCTTTTCACTAACAATGGATGCCCAAGAGTAGTATCTTTACTCACATTTGCTTCATTCTTGTTAGGCTCTTTTTGGAGAAAGATTGGCAGTACAACTTACTATTTGAGTTATTTTAACACCCACATCATTACAAGTTTTCCTCCCATTATTTTCAACGCCACTATTATATATCAATACTTCTCTAGAATCAAGACCAAACAAGTGAATGGTCTCTTATGGCTAAAGGGAGAAAGCTCAAAAAAGGAAACAAAAGAGATATCTTTCCATGATGAATTGCCCACCATATACCCATCAATAAAAGTTTTATTACTAGTACTTAAAGTTAGCCATTTTTTAATATTCATCAATGCTCTAATTGGAGTATTTCAAATATTAGTTTTCTCTGCTACTATATCTATCTGTGGGGAGATAGAGTTTTCATAGGAACAATTATCCAAACTGTAGAGGATGAGGATAGAGATCTACTGTTTCTATCCAAACTCGCTAAACTGTCAGGGCTGAGTTCTGCGTATGCCTACACAATAAATGCGTGAGATGCCCACCGGTAGCTCTATACCGGTGGACACAAGAAATGGGTGAGAAAACAAATTGACAGAGTTTCGCCTAGTCCAAGTGAAAGAGAGAGCATAGCTTTGCCCTTCTAAATGTTGGCTATTTATAAAAATATATATATTTGACCCGCTTATAGAGTCCGACTTGACCCGAACAGGTCGAGTTGTACTCCCTCTCTCTAATCAATGCGTAGCAGTTAATAGCCTGATGTTGACTTATTAGTGCCATCATTAGATTTTTTTACTAGATCTTTCTACAAGTTTCTTTTGTTATATCAAGCAGTCTATCAGTACCCAGACCTAGCATAGGCTAAGGCAACCTTCTCTGACACCCTAACCCTATGGTGGGTCCAACTACTTCTGATCTCTTATCATCATGCCCCTCTTCTGACCTGCGTATCATAGCCACTGATCAACGTATATCAATCCCCGAGCTTGGCCATCGAGATCGTTCAAGGAATTTTGCTCGGACATGATAGCCGAACACCCCTCCTCCCAATGCCGATCACTTCTCTCCGGGGGTTAAGGTAGTCTCTCCTGAGCTCGGACCCCACGCCGTGGTAACCAGGCTGTTCCTCAGCTTCACCTCTCCCGAGACCATAGGATCTCGGGATCATTATTCGTGTATGCTCGTTCTTCCTCCTAAGCTCGGGGATATACGCCGAGGTGCTATGTAGGGCATTCCACGTGGGCCACGTGGCCTGATTGGACTCCGTCCTCCCACACAAACAAACACAATTATATTCAGCATCAACTCCTTCTTGTAGAGATTTTGGAGGGTCTCAAAAATGGGCCCCCCTTCATCAGCTACCTACACATAAAAAAATCTCTCAAGGAGATGATAAACCTTTTTTATTTTTGTGAGGATTTGTTCCCCATTTATGGTCCCCTAATAGAACAAAACAACTCAATTTAAGAAGAAAAAAAACAAACGAACAAGAATTCGAGCATGCCTAAAACCCTTAAAATGTCAGGGGTTTTCAGTCGCATAATTGGTGGTATTGATACTACTTGCAACCATTGTCCTCTTGTTAATTTGTTAAAAATTACTATTCCCTGCTTCTTTCTCCTGGCATTAACAATAAATCAAAATCACAAGAGACGAGCTGTAGAATGGGCCAACGATGAACAGAGTTTTGAATAAAACGATGCAATACCAATTAATTATAAGGAGTATTCTTTCTAAAAGTTACCAATTCGGTCATAGTCCGAATTGCCATTAACAATCCTCAACAAACCTTTGTCCTCTTCCACACTAATCCCATCCTCGTTCCTCCATCTCCCTCTCTTCCCTCTCTCTCTATCACTTACTGTGCTTAAAAATAAAAAAATCATTATTTTTTTAATTTTCACCCATTCCTCCTCTCTCTCCTCTCTCGCTTGATAAACGCATTTCATATCTCTTTCTTTTCTAGTTGAAACAAAATCATCTTAACTCGCTCTCTCTTTAAGAAAAATCCACTCATCCTCTCTCTCTCCCATCGATTCTCTCTATGCATTGTTATTGCATTTTCATTATCTAATTATATTCGATAGTGTTGTCGCACACAGACAACTCACTAGTACCCAACTACTAGTTAAGGTGGCACCCTCTAGACTTGGGAACCCTTCGGGAATACTCTTCTAATTTAAAAGTCTAATTAAAGTTAGCAGACAAGTAAAATGTATTCTCATTTGCAAAAACCAAAAAGCTGTTTGAGCTAATTGTTTTGTATTATACAAGATTCGTATTTTTATTATATTTGGTTTATATGTATCTAGGTTAGGGTGAAATTAAAAAATCACTAGAAATTTTTTTTATATAGAGTTTAATATTATATAAATTTATGGACTTCTAGAATTTTTTTAGTGTACCTATAAATAAGACACTGGTAGAAGTTTTAGAATTAAGAAGAGAGAAAGAATTGTGAGAACAATTGAGGGGCTAGCTAGTAGAGAGAAGAAGAACTGTTGTACTATTTTATATTCGACGTAGTAAAAATATTTACTCTCGCTCGTGTACGTAAGTCGATTTGGGCTATATCACGTAAATTTTCAATATCAATTATTTAATCTATTTTGTGCGCGAATTTTTTGTTCTGTTTGCATTCAAAAATTGGTGATTAAATCGCAATAAGTGGTATTCGAGCTAACACTTGAATATTCGAAACTGTGATAGGTAATCGAAGTAATATATTATTTTTTATTTTAATTTAATTAAATAAAGAATATTTAATTTGCACAAAAAAAAGAAGGAATCCCGGTGCGATGCTGGTGCATTGTGAAGTTGTTGATTTTGGCATAATTTGTGTTGCACGAAAATCAAGACTCCTATATTTGTTGCGGCAAAAGTTCTGTTTGCTGTCTGTTGAAGAGTCCTTATATAGCTGGAACTTGAAGAAATCTTGGGTATTTGATCTTGTGTGGCAACAAATTTTGAAATCGACGATTAACAATTGTTTTGCTATATTAGTTTGTATATATAGCAAATTAATTAAATGAGAATAATTAAATAACAATGTGTCTTCTAATGTTTTTTAGTATTACGGATTCATCGGTATGATCATACTTTTAATTTCTGCACTGTTTGATTGGATTGAACAGATCAGTATAAATTGAGATTAATTAGGTGTGATCAAAGGCAGTTAGGAGTGATCGGGTACAATCAGAAGCGGTTTGGACTGTGTAGGACAGGGTTTACACATATCTAGTATTTCGATAAGTTCAAATTGTAGGAGATTGTCGGACATGAAGCTAATGGAGTTAAAGAGTTTGGATTTTGTGATTGGATCATTTAATGGCACAATGACTTCATTTTATAACAGCAAAATGTGAAGAATATTTTGATGTGCAAGAGACTGATTAAAGCTATCAAGAAGAAGTCAGAAACAATGAAGAATGTAGAGTGAGAAGAGATGCGGGACTTGACAAATAGTACAATTTAGTTGTATCTCGATAATAGCACTCTTCAAGAAGTTATTAATGAATGCGAACCGACAAAATTTTGGGTTAATTTGAAGAGCATGTACAAATTCAAGATATTGACGAATTGATTGTCTTTAAAGAAACATCTATATGCGTTTCATATGACAGAGGAAACAGACTTTGTGATGCATTTGGGTAAGTTTAACAGGAAACTAACAAAATTGAATTCTACCAGCACAAAGATCGAGGACAAGGATAAAATAATTCTCTTGTTAGTTTTTTTATTTTCATCATACGAGCAGCTGATGACTACACTGAGATTTGGGTAAGTTTTGTTGCTGCTCTAATATTTTATGAGATGTTGAAGAATAGAGAGAGTAATAGATCACTGTGAGAGGAGATCATGGTATCATCAGGTAGTGAGGAAGTCCAAGGCAGGGCAACAATGAGGCAAAAAGGATTCAAGAAGAAAAGTCGTTTCAAGCCGAGAGATTACAAAGTGACGTGCTACTATTACGACAAAGGTCATTTGAAAAGGAATTGTTCGAAGCGCAAGGCGGGTGTGGAAAAAAACAATTATTAGAGACTGTGGTAATAGAAGGCTCCAACCATGAAGAATTATATGTGCTCACAGTTACTTTAGGTACAAGAATATCATATCGAATATTAGATTCTAAATGTTCGTTTTATATGTATGCAGTCAACAAATATTTTGATACGTATTAATCATGCGATAGGGGTACTGTCAGGATGGCAAACAATATAGTGAGTAGATTTATTGGTATGGGGACAATACGATTTTGCATATTTAATGGCATTGTTTTTTACTGGGGTTAGACATGTGTTGAATTTAAGGAAGAACTTAATTTCTCCGGCGATACTGAATTCGAGAGGCTGTAAGTTTTCATCCGAAGGTAGAGTTCTTTAAATTTTAAAGGAAAATAAAGATGTACTACAAGGACATATAATTGATAACCTATACAGACTTGTATGAAGTGTTGTGACAGGTGGAGTTACTGTCAAACGTTAGAAGAGTAGTATATGAAGGTGACACAAACAAACAAACAAAATGTAAGGGTGATTAGGTGAATAATAGTTGCGGAAAAGTACACGTAACAGGTACAGGGGTACACGAAAGCGACGAGGTTGTACAAGTGCGCAGGTGAGAAAATCAGATGGTGTGCAAGATTTTGGCCAAATGAGAGGGCAACTGCTATTAGATGTTCACAGAAAAGCTCCAAAAAACAAGATTAATATGACAAAAGTGGCAAAAAAGTGTACACCTCAACAGAAGTTTATCTTCTTTGCTCTTGACTTTTGTATAGAGTTTAATGATCTTTAAATTATCGAGCCATGCGTACTGCTCCACTAGTCTGATAACAGTTTTACCCTGGACTAGTATTTCATTAGGCTTAAGAAGATTATGTTTGTTTTGCAAAATTTTGATTGGACTAGCAATGCCCTTGGATTGTGATACCCTTAAATGCTTGGATTAGAAAACCTACCAGATGGGTGGTATTCGTAATCCAACCCATTAAGGCTGGATTAAGAAGACAATATTAGCCCACATATTTTATATAATACCAAATATACCACTGATGTATACAAGGGTAGAGAGCCTTTAGTTCAGTGGCTTCTCTTTTTTATCCTCAGCAAATGAGAAAACCATAGGGCAGTGGTGAGAATCCCATTCAATCGTGTAGCTGCTTTTATTTTTCCTCGGATTTCTGTACTTCCACGGCTGATCACATAAATTAGAAAATCCAAACAGCCCTCTTTGCTGCTATTAACATTCCACGGAACCCAACACCCACCGAATGGCTTCTCTAGCTTCTTGCAATCAGTTTGTTCATTTATTATTTCAATCAATGTGTAAAATACTTCATTGCAAGACGGAGTCGTTCCAATTCCTTTGGCTCTATTTGTTTATGCAAATGTTATTACCCAACTTTGAGCATAATCTCAATAATAAGAGATGTCGAGGAAAAAATTGATATAATAAAATTGAATCTCATCAAATCAAACATATACTTATTAGTCCATTTTTTAATGTTATGTTAAACAAACATGAACTTTACTAATCCAACTACAGTACTAATTCAATCTCATTCACAATCTTTATACTATTCTCACATCTTGATTAATCACACTCAACTTATATCGATTATCAAACGAGAACCATGTAGTTTGACATGGTCGTACACATGATCTTATTGTAGCCTTTTACTCCTCTATTTTATCTAAGGCCTTGATTGGCTAATTAGGTTTAGTAAAAATGCAAAAAAAATTAATTTAATTTTTTATTCATAACTTATTTACTACTGTTACCAACTATATATAATTTTTATTTTTAACCATATAAAAAAAAAATTTATTTAATTTGAACAAATTTTTTTTAAAAAAATAAACTTTTTACTCAAACAATCAACTTTAAAAAAAATAGCTTAAAAGTTAATTTACAAAACAACCTACTTTAAATTAAATTTAGCTTTGTCGATTAAAACGCAAAAAAGTAAAAAAAAAGAAGCTTTTAAGCTACTTGCCAATCAGGACTTAAGACTCTGTTTGGAATGTTTAAAAAGTTTGGTTTAAGAAATTTAATTTAATTTCTTAAAATTCTGCCCAAAAATAACAATTTAAGTATGATTACTGCATTGCTCAACTTAAGGACCATCTTCAATGTTCAAAGTAATCTACTTTATCCTCCAAATCAGAAAATTCTTAACAAAAGTCAATTCATCAATTCTTAAGTATGATCCCAAATGCTCTTAACTTTTAATTCTTAGAAAGTTAAAATATTTAAAATAAATTTTTATAATAGTTTTTTTACTTTTTATAAAAATTAAAAAGAAATCACTGAGGCAAGATGCTACCAATATATTATAAACACAGAAATCAAAATTTGCAAATGGATGACTCAAGATCTTATATAAGAAAAGATCGATAAACGATTAAGCGAGACTTTGTCTTATATACCAATGAAATGAGATTAAGAGATTTTATTACAAATTAAAATATTTAATATAATTTTTTTTTTTAGTTATAGTGTTTGAGATATTGGTATAAATTTTTTTTATGAAGAGAGTTAACTTTTTAAAAAAGTATTATAATTATTTTACTCTAAAAAGTTAACAGTATTTAGAATATATATAGGTTTTTTCTTCAAAAAAAAATAAAAAAAAGATTAGTGACTTTTTTGAGATGTCAAATACTACGCCTTAAAAGATGGTTTTTTTCTTTTACAAAAATACTAATTAAATTTTAGAAATGCCAAACAGGGGGCTAAGGGTATGTTTCGTTAGGAAGATAATATAAAATGCATGGAGAGAAAAAATTTCATTTCTTTGGTCTTTGATTAGCGGGAAAGTTCAAAAAACTAATAGGAAGTACATTTTTTTGTACATCTTTTTTAATTTTGCGAACTTAACTTTTAATTTTTCATAAAATATGCAAAATTAATAATTTTTCCAAAAAATATTAACCAATTATCTTATTTTCAGGTTTGCCCATAGTCCCTGCCATTATTTTATTTTTCTTACAAATATATAGGGGCAATTTAAATAAATACAATAACTTTTTTATAATTTTCAAGCTTATTAAAATATAAATTTAAAATTTTCATTTTTTTCTTACGAAAATTTTAGAGTTAATTATACTAGGTCCCATTTTTTGTACTTATTTTAAAATAAGTTCTATTTAATTTTTAACTATTATAAAAGATCATATTTTTAAAAAATATTAATGATATAGATAATTTTATCCTATTTCATAAACATGCAATGAATAATTATAAGAAATGATAAATAAACCCTTAATGGCATGACATTAATGTTCAGTTTTGCGTTTTAAAATATAAAATTACATGACTCTTTTATATATATATATATATAATGTTTATATTTTTAGAATTTATTTGCCGTAAATTATATAACAAGATCCATATTGAATATAAAATTTTTTAAAAATAATAAAAATAAAAAATTCTCATTTTGACAAAAAAACTTATCGTATAGTGTATAAATATTACATACACATTATTGAACTAAAAATGTAAAATTACAAAAAAAAATAGAATTTTTAAAATGGGAACATTTTAATTAACATTTTCAAATTGAAATTACTGTTAAATGTACAAATGAGATATAAAATTAGAATTTTTTTCATTTGTTAAAAGTGAAAAATAATGTACAATATACTAATATACTGAAAAAACTAAATAACGAGAAATCCAACTTACAGGAAATGAGAAACTCTCATTTTCATATAGAAAATGATAATATTTATTTTTTGTAACGAGTAATCATTTTAAAACTTATGACAAAAAATGTGATAATGTTGTTAAAAGAATACAAAAATTACGAGGACAAAAATAAATCTTGTACTTAGTTAACATTAATACAAATTATGTTTCAATTACAAAGGATTAATACAATAAAACAATATTACCACTTACAAAAATATTATCACTCAAATATTTATGTACTTATTAAAATAAAAATACTTCATTACGTAACAGAAATATTGCGATTAAGAAAAGTCAAATTTTTTTTAACAAATAGGATATATTTATATATATACAATTAATACACTTTAATTAGGATTAAAATTATTCAAAATACTAATAAAATTTTAAAATAAAATTTTATAAAATAATTTAAAAGTATGTAAAGCTTATCACTAAATAAGTACTACTAAAAGTAGGCCCCTCACTAAATCTCCTAAATTTTATTCTAATCAAACAAATGTAAATAGAAAAAAGAAATCTTATTTTTTAATTTTTTTCACCTCACTTTGTATGGATTATTTTCACTTTTTATTAGTAAGTAATTACTAGTACATAAAGACACTTTGAATATAATTTAATTATAAAATTAATTTAAATAAATTTTTTTTTTTTAATTATTAAGGTAGATATTCAAAATATTTTCATTAAATATATATTTAATTTAAACTAAAAGTAACGAAATAGGTAGTTTGCATATATATTAAAAATATATATTTAACCAAAGATTAAAAAAAATTTGAATTTGAAATAAAAAAAAAGAAAAAATATCAAATTTAAAATTTAAAATATAAAAAAATTTAAATTACAAATATATAGAGAGAGAGAGCGCCATATAGAACACCTATTAACGTCAACACCGTTATAATTTGTATTATAAATTTTTTTGTTTTCACTTACGCAGATTTTTATGGATAATTTTTTTCTGCAAAGTCGACCAAATAGACAATAGGTTAGATTCTATTTAGAATAATAATAATTTTATTAATTTTTTAAGTCGTTTTCAAAAATTTTTTTAACAATTTTAAACACTCAAATCAAAATAAACAAAAAAATTTAAAAATTTTAAAGAGATGATTACAATAAAAAAATAAAACAAGTTATATAAATCGACTACTTTAATTCTAGATAACACTTAAATATTTTCACCAAGTCGAATAAATTTGAATATTTAGTTTTTTTGGATTTTAACGATAAGATGTGTCATGGTGCAGCCAACTTATGCAGAACACGACAAATCTCTTTCTTGGTACGATCAAAAGGAGACCATTAACGTCAGCACTAAAGAATTGACAAGCATAGTGCTTACGGAAGTGTCAAGATTATTAATTTAGATATAAATTTTTATTAAAAAAATATTAGATAGACAATTGTCGAAATAAGCTTCAATTTAAAAAATTTTAATGACAAATGATCAAAATAAAAATTATACTCCTAAAATTAGATTTAAGATTATACATTTCGAAATTTGGTAGAATAATTTCGGTAACTGTAATAACCACGAATGTGAATTTTCGAATTAAAATTTTAATAAAATCTCTTATTGTATTTTCGAATGCGAGTCACGAACGTAAAGTGAGTTACGATCTATCGTGATTTTCAACCTACTAACTTATCTACCTAGGATTTATGTGAAAATCCTAATTCAATAATGAATGTAATATCGGCTAGGGTTAGTATAACCATATATATATAGGGTTATAGCAAGAACCTATGGAGTATATATGATTTGGATTTCTAATGTAATTATGAAAACATGTCTATTTCTAAAAAAATTTCATAAAAATATAAATTACAATTCATAACACTAAAAAATTGTAATTGCACTCCCAGCTATATTTTTAAAATCGATTATTCGAGCTCCTGTTATTACATACTTAACTTATCTCCTCACGCTAAAATTTTCGATATATACAAATTGAATTTAATTATTGATAATTTAATTTAATCAATTTCTTAAAATTCTTAAACTTTTCTGCTTAACTTATTTGACGGCCGAATAATTAAATCTACCTGCAGGGTTTGGCCAAATCAAAACTTATAAACTTCCTTAATGAGGTAACGTCAATCTCAAACAATCGGAACGTAGATTCCGTCAATAATAAATATTCGCCATATATTTAATACCGCTATCCAACTTACCGGAAATATTGACCCATAAAAGATCGCACCCTCTAATGAATCAAAATAACGAATATTAAATCTATGTAAATAATAATTATTTCGGGATTAAGAGTATAAGTACTCATAATAACCTTGAGATTTGAATTAATTTATATAGTCAGTATAAAATTAAATACTCCAATGTAGTCCTATTCAATTCATACAAAGTGTACTAGCACAGCGAGTTGAAATAGTAGATGATACTATTCTTTGTTTTCCGTAATCAAGACAAATTTACTAAAACTTTATGCCACAGTCGTACTGATGGTTTGTCCAATTCCATTTAAACTGTGAATCAAAAAAAATATTCTGCAAGAACTTATAATCTGGTCTTCTGTGTGCAAGTCGTACTCTATACACTAAATTAAATACTGTACAGAATAAAGAATATATATTCATAATGTTAAAAAAATAATATTGCATACATTGCTCATTAAGATTATCATAAAATAAAAAAATAATTTTATTAAAAAATAAAATAAAATACTAAAACTAACAAAATCTATAATTTTTAATATACAATTCTGACGTACACCCATTTGCCAACTTGGACAACCCTCAAAAAATAAACTCACATGCCAACGGTAGCCGACTCCAAGAATTTTTATTAATAAAGTCATTCAAAAACTTAAATCTCATTTATTTCATAAGATAATAATTTTTACATTAATTAATAATTAATTATATATTATCAGCATACTAAAAATTAAATTATACGTATCAATTAATAAGTAGAATACACTTTAAAAATAATTATATTATATTTTTGACAAAAAATATAAATACATAAACTTTTACAATTCTATTCAACGAGAATTTATGTTTTAAAATCGGTACATAATGATTTAGTGATCAATAATATTAAAAATATTATTTTTAATATGTGCAATCCTGTAATAATTGAATCAAATCATACAAATAACTTGATATTCAATTCTATAAAATGATTGTTAAACTATTAAAATTACATATTTATAATCGTAAAAAATAACTTAATACATTGAAAACAATGGTATAATATTTCATATTATTATAAAATTAATTATATTTTTTTTAATAAAATTAATTATACAATAACTTAAAAAATACTATAATAATTTTTTTTTTAAAAAAATAATGGGGTCAATTGACCCCACCATTGCGCGAGTGGCGTCGCCCCTGCCTGCCAACTAGGACAACCCTCGGAGTTTAATTCGGGTAGTTCACGCCATATAAATATCACCTACCGTTTGGACAGCTAGGGACATTCTTCTCTTACCAGGCGTAACTCCTCTGCGTTGGTGGCTTCATTTCTCCCTTCCTACCAAACTAACCCCCATTTACTCCAAGAGCCAAGAGGATATGCCATTTGGGGTATGAAATAAAAAAATTAAAAAACAAATAAATCGATTCGAGTCTCTCCAAGTTATTTATATGATTTGGTTCGATTTTTTTTAGAAAAAATTATTCTTATTTCAAGAAATTAAGAACTGTTTATTATAATTCGATTTTTGGACTGTGTCTAAAAACAATTTTGTTGAACCCAAACCAAACTATATATTCATGGATTAAACGGTTTGTTCAAATACTATATTTACTATACTAGAAAATAACGTATATAGAAAGAGTCCTAAAAATGTTAACTGCTGATATTTCTATTCTCTCTTTTTTATTATTTGTTCTTTTACAGTAAGAGTAAAGTAACAAATGTATAGAACATAGTATATGTTAATACTAGTAATTACTCGTGTCTAAATGCATTTTGAATATAATTTAATTATAAAATTAATTTAAATATAAATAAACTTTTTAATTATTAAAGTAGTTATTCAAAATATTTTCATTAAGTACACTTAATTTAAACTAAAAGTAACGAAATAGGTGATTTGCATAAAAGAAAGAAAAAATGTTAAATTTAAAATTAAAAATGTAAAAAAATTTAAATTACAAATAGAGAGAGAAAGAGAGTGAGAGAGGGGTAATGTCACATAAGATACCTATCAACATCAACACCTTTGTAATTTGTATTATAAATAGATACTAAAATCTTTTTATAATTACGGGAAAAAAATATAAAGTGATATATAACAACAGTAGTCTACAAAGAATGAGAAGACCAAATTTAATAGAAAAAGTAGCTTTAAAATTGCAATTTTAGAAATGTTTTCACAATTTACAAAGCTAGTTTGCTTTTTAAATTCGTGACACAATCAAGAATAGTATTTGATTTAAAACTCTGAGAGTAGCACAACTGATCATATTTTGGTTTGTTTTTTTAGTAGTTATTAATTCAAATTTTATCAGAGCTACTGAAAGTTTACCTAACTGTTAACTTTAAGCCATTAAGATTAATCGAAATAAATGCAAAATAATCCGAAGTTAAAAAAAAAGTATTTAATTTAATTCAAAGTTGAATCAAACCAAATCACATGCGCACCTAATTTCATCAATGCATTTGGTTGGATCTTTACCCAATCCAAACTGTTCACCAATGATAAGTTATATATAGTTCCCTCACTGTCACATCGTTTTCACATTTTAAAAGATGGCAGGTGAGCCAAAAAAGGCTTTCCATAGCTCTTAATTTCATGGCCTTGCATTTAAACTAGATCGGTGTGTTTCCTGTGTGCATCTTCATACCATAATCAAAAAGTGGTTCAACCCCATCAAGATCAACAGCTTGAATAGAAAATTGTAAATTTTTTTGTTTTTGTTTTTGTTTTTTTTTGAGTTGATGTCTATTGAATGAGCAGGGAGCAGATGGTTGATGGGTTAATTAGTTTCTCTTCCAATTTGCTCCTCTCCAATTTTGTTTAGTTTGGACAAGTGTGACTCACCTATTCGGATCGAATGTCATACCACTTCGTTGGTGCTTATTACATTTTAATAATCAAAATTATTTATCTTGTAATTAACCCATAGGTGTATAATCTATATTCATACAAAAAAACTAAATTCATCGGATATTATTAATACGTGACTAAATCACATTCGCTTTAAAAGATAAACAATGCCATATTATTTTAATATTTATTTCTTCCTTGATTATTTTAAGTACATAAGGATATCTTATGAACTTAACTTATTGCATAAATTATATATAAACTGGGGGCTACATGACATGATCTAGGTCCTCTCCATTTTTCAAGTAAATGGAAAGATCTCCATTTCTAATTTTATGAAGTTTACAGTAGTTTATATTGATAATATGAACTCTTTATGATATATGGCTTATAAAAATAAAATTGATTAGACATCTCGACTACTACATAATTGACATATGTATGTTTATTTTAAAAAGACAGACCACAAATATTTTTTAAAATTAATATAATTTAATACTGAGAATTAATCTAAACTCTACTTAAATGAACGATTTTAATCATCAAAAAGTAATATAAGGGTGGGCCACACTCTCCCAAACTGAAGAGAGGAACTTAACCAATGGGTGTTCATGCAGTAGTCATGATTATATTGTTGGGCATTAGAGGTAGCAAGATAGATAAGGTATGTGAGGGGGAATAGGGAAACTTGCATTTATTATTGTGTAAGCTAAAATAAATAGAAGGTTGGAATTGACAGTACTATATTTTTATGGTCCCATATAGGATAAATTTATATAAGGAGTTAGTAAAAATTAATGTGGCATTTGTTTATGTGTTTATTTAAAATGTGGAGATTTTTTTAATTTAAAAAGAAGAGTATAAGTGAGAGGATAAAAAAAGTGAGAATGCAAAAGAGTGAAGTGTGATTGTTTTTTTTTTTTTTTGGATTTTAAGGTGAATGAACTCTATTTTCAATTGAGTGAATTCAAGTTTTTAATGAAAATTTTAAATTGTGATTAAATTAGTTTTTTAATACGCTATTGTCCTAACATATATTTTATTCTTGACCGTTATCCAAAATTAATATTTTAATCATCTTATATCAGATAATGACTTTAAGCATGGAGAATTTACTAGTTATTCAAAAGGTAAGTAATATTACATCAATATATTAATATAATATGTTTATTCAATATATGAATATAACGTGTTCTTTTAATATGGGTCATATTGATGCGCAATAACTATTGTTCACTCATATAAATCACTTTCTAAACTTATTAGTACATAACATTTGATTATTAGTTAAACAAACTACTTCAATATGCTGGCATGACGTTCCCAATTCACTAAGGCCCTGTTTGGTAAAAGAGTTAGAGGTCTAGACTTATTAACAATACACTGGGCTTAGCAACCCAGTGTTTGCTTTGCTATTGTTGTGTTAGAATAGGAAGGGCCTTGGATTGAGAACCCTGAATAATGGTGATTGAAAAAACTATTTTGGACTTGTTATTGCTAGTTCAGTGGTGAAATTAAAACGCTTTTTGTTGATTTTACCCTAAAGTAATAATGTAATCCCAATTATACTCTTAGGTATTCCTTATTTTTATCAACGAAAACCCTAGTTAAGTTTCATTTGCCACCGCCACTGCCCTCTACTCTCGCCATCACCGCTGCGCTCCACCCTCGCCATCACTATCATCCTCCACTTTTGCCTGCACCACCGCCCTCCACCCTCGCCTTCCCTACTGCCCTCCACCCTTGCAATTGTCGTCGTCGTCACTGTGGTGCCCTCTCTACCACGACTTTGTGTTTATTACCCTTAATGGAGTACAAATTGAAATTTTAGAACTCGCTATAGAATCAACGAAAACCCTAACTTAGTGGCGGCACTTCTTTCAGGCCGATAGGTACGGTAGTCTCTTCGGTATCTCCACTCATTTCGGTATCCTCGATTTTCTCACCATTAGAGTCGTCGAACACGCTTGGTTGTCGTTGTCGCTGTCGCTCCCTCTCTCCCTCGATTCTACACTACCGTCACCTATTTCTTACCCTCCGATTCTACGCCGCTGTAAACTTTAGATTTTTTCAAAAAATTCTTTTAGAATCAAATTCAAACCAACAGTAATTTTAAAAATGAATTAAAATAATCATATTTCACATTAACTAATCTTATCCAAAATAAATATAAATTTATATAATTTATTATATTATTTTATTTAATCAAATATAAAAAATTAATATCAGTCAACTTACCTCGGTTATTAAACCGATGCCTAAATAACTTCTCCCTACAAAGAGCATGGGAGGGAATTAAAAGGGTAATAGCAGCAGCCAGCAGGCCACAGTAGAGTAGTTAGACGTAGCACTCATGACTAGCTCTATCATTACGGACCAGGATCAGAGAGTACGTTTCTTTCTATTAAAAGTTTAGGTTTGGAATAGTTTTTTTTTTTACTATAATATTTTTTTGTTTTTAATATTTTTTAAAAATTATCTAAATGTAATTAGTTTTTTAAACCATTGTTGTCATGAGAAAATTTTAAAATCACTTAGTAACTAAAAATTTAAAATTTTAAATAAGACAAAAAAAAAAGCTATTAAAATTGTTAAATGACTTCTTTCGTTTTTAGTGAATTTTCTTTAATTTTAATTTATGAAAACATACTTTTTAGATTATTTTTAGAGATAGCAAAATTGTAATTTTTTTTGAAAAAATTAAAATGTCGTTTTTCATCCCAAACAATGGTTAAGCCAATGTTTGGGTTCAAGAAAAGTTAGTATTTTTACAAAAAAAAAAATAGCTTTTAAATAATACTGTTTGGCATTTAAAAAATTCAACTAACTTTTTTTCACTTATTCTTCTAAAGAAAAAAACTTCTTCATAGCCTAAACAATTTAATTTTGATTTAACATGAAATAACTGTAATACTCTCATAACAAAAAATAACTTTATTCTAAAAAATAAAAAAATTATGTTATTATCATAAATGCTGCAACTTAAAAATAAAAAATATGCTCATATTATATATGACAACAAAGAGTTAAAAAACGCTAAACAAATTCTTTCAAACAGTTTAATTTTTCCCCTTCCAAAATAGCTAATTTCTTAAAAGCTGAAGTGTTTGATTTGTGTGGTTTCTTGTGCTGGCCATTATACACGTATAATTTTTATAAAAATTATATTTTAAAAATTTACTTGCCAAAAATTTTTAAACAATATCAATATTGAATATAAAATTATCTTAAAAAATAAATTTTAAAAAATTATAAAAACTTTAAATTAAATTTTTTTATTTTTTAGCTTAAAAGCCACCCCATATCTTACCAAACAAACTATTTGTCTTTTTAGCTTAAATTGGCTTAAAGTCAATTGCCAAACGAGGCCCAAGTATAACATAATATATTATAGTTAATATTTATGTTACATAGGCTCCTCCAATAGTATAAAATATTTGTTGGGTTTTTAAGTTCGAAATTTATTTTTTAGATTAAGTACTGTTTAAAGTTTTATATTGTATTTTATGTATAATATGAGACTGGACTGGACTGGACTGTCTACAGCCTGACAAAGGCTCTGTTTGTCAATTTGGTTTTATATTAGACTTTTTATTTAAATTCATTTTAAACTAAATAAATAAAAAAATTTGTTGATGAACTGTAGAAGTAATTTTAAGTTAAAAGACAATAAATTAAAAGTTTGGCCTAAAGTGATTTTATGCTAAAAGAGCTTTAAATTAGAAAAAAATTATTATAATTATTTTTAATTTTTTAAATAATTTTATATTCAATATATATCATGTTTGATAGATTTTGACGATAATACAATTTTTGTCAAAAACAAATATATATAACAAAAGTTTATATATTTTTAAAAAATATATAAATTATTTTATATAAACAAGCAAAAAGGCTAAAAGGCAAAAAGCTTTTAAGTTCACAAATAAAATTTTTTGACTTTTCTAACTTTAAACTAAAAGATAAAAAAAACTAAGTTTTAAGCCTTTTGTCAAATAAAGCCAAAAGTATGTTTCCTCATAAATCGTTTCGTTTCTGACTTGAAATTAATGTATATTATTTTTATTAAAAATAATAATTAAAGAATTATATTTTATTTTTGTACCATCATCCTAAAATTGTATTTGAATTAAATGAGTTCTTTATTTAATTTATTTTAAGAAAATTCTTAAAATTGAATTAACAAACTGACTCAATGAGCCATTGTGTGCGTTTTTTTTAATCTTAGAATGTTTAAATAAATTTATGTGTATTTCGATTAATTTTTAAAAAATTAATTATATCGTCTACTAATATGAGTTCAATTCAAGACAAAGTAAGTCTTACATAGATTTGTCCTGAAAAATTAATAGCACATAAAAGTTTTAAACGTAAAACTTTTGAAAAACGTTAATTCTCAAATTCTAAACTTTGCCCACTACGTAAACTTGATATATAGTATTATAAAAACACCCAATAATTACTTGAGTCATTCCTCTTTTTCTGGTTAAATATGAGAAGCCATTAAACTAATAAATTATTTATATATTCTCAGAGCATCTTGTAAGTAAGCAAAGATACGTGGTGTTCTTGATAATTAAAAATAATTAATGAAATTTAGGTGGGTTAACTCTTGTTTTTCATCCACCTAACAAAGATAAGGGTGATTGAATCTATATAATTTGACTCGAAGTATTATTTTTGTTACTTTATTAAACAAAAACACCAACACATAGACTGGTGTTTCGGATCTGCCAAATAATAACTCATGGACTGTCCAGTGACAGAAGTAGCCATTAGTTTCTTCTCTCGAGAACCTAATGATCCTGCAAGTGACTGGTGGCCTGGACCACATTTTTATGAAAACGACATCGTTGCAAATTTATCCTCTCATCAAAGAAAGATGATCATGGTGTTAGGCTGTTTATTAGCCAGCAGTGGTAATTAGAACTCTAGATTTTTTTTTTTTTTGCATGAGAATTATTATTATTGGGAGCAACCCCACTCAATTATGGGAGAACTTTTTTTAAAATATTTTTTATAATTATTTTTAAAGAAACTCCAAATAGGTTCTGTCACACATCATTATCAAGTTTTTATGTTTTTTAACAAATTTTCTTTAAAAAACCAGCATAATCCATTTTGTAAAAAGTTTAAAAAGCCAGATGAAAATACTAATTTTTAGAATTCTCTATTTAAGCACATTCTAAAAGATAATAATATTTATATTTAATAACTTTTTTTATTATCAACTTTAATTATAGGGTAAATTACACTTACATTCCTTGAGATTTAAGTTTATTACATGAATTTTTCACGTGTTCTCTGAAATTATACTGACTTTCCATGTCAGTATTTTCAAGGAGACGTCCTTAATGAAAAATATTTTTTTTATATTTTTACCCTTCAATTAAATAATAACTTTTATACTCAATTTTTTTTAAAAAATAAAAATTATTCCAAAATGAGAGAAGAGAGTTCTGTGAGTCCAAATGTAGCCCTAGCCTCCTACGCCGCCGCTTACCCCTCTGCCTACCGTGGCGACACCACCACCGGTTGCAATCCGACTGGCGACGACGACCTTGTACCTAAGAGAGTAGAAGTCTACGATGGCGGTCGAATCTTCGATATCGCTCACAGATACAGTCCCGACATGGGGTGGGCGAAGGCGGCGACAAGTCTAGGAGTTTGCGGTGTTGAACTTGGAGTGAAGTCAGCGCAAGGTGAGGATGAGGCGGCGGCGGCGGTGGCAGTGAGAAAGAGGGGAACAACGGTGGTGCAAAAGCCCTAATTTTTTCCTTTTTGTTTCTCGGTGAGGGTTTTGGTGGAGGTTTGGTGGTCTGGTGACTGTTTTGGGTGATCAGCTAGGTTTTTTGGGCTGCTGGTGACTGTTTTGTAGTCTGTCGGCGAGGGCTTGGTGGTGCAACTTGGTGGTTTGTGGTCTGTCGGTGAGGGTTTGGTGGTTTGTGGAGGTTTTGTGGTTCGGCGGTTGTTTTGGGTGTCGGCTAGGGTTGTGGGGCTATCGGCCACTGTTTTGTGGTCTATCGGCGAGGGTTTGGTGGTGTGGTTTGGTGGTTTTTGGTATGTCAGCGAGGGTTTGGTGGTTTAGTGGTGCGGCTTGGTGGTTTTTGGGTTGTCGATGGCTTTTGGGCTGTCGACGACTAGTTTGGGGCTATCGGTGACTGTTTTTGGGATTGACTTGTTTTTCAGGATTGTTTGGCGACCGGATTTATTAGGGTTTTGGTGGGTCTTTTCTGCAAAAAATGTCATTAAAACTAACTAATTTCTACAAAAAAAAAGTCATTAATCTCTCTATCTTTTCTAATGTTTCAAAAATTGGATTGCGGTTTCACAAATTCGTGATTCGTGATTTCTGATTCGTGACTTGTCCAACAAGAAAGAAATAAGCAAAAACAATAGTGAGAACGAGAGAGAGAAAGGATTGTTTCGTGGGTTCTCTCATTTTCATCTCTTTTTCATTCTACGCGAGAAAAATTATCCAGTTTGTGTTCTTCATCTGCGGATTTATAGTGAGCATTGCTAGATCTCGAGGAGAGTGGCAGCGTTGTATTGTTCGTCGGACTGTGTTTGGTTTGCTGATCGGCAACGATTGTAGTTCTAGGGTTTGATTTGTTGTTCATGAGAAGAACTTGATTTTTGTTCATGAGAAGAAAATAGAAAGTAAGGGTAAAATTGAAAAAAAATATAAAATATTTAATGATAAAATTAGTTTATGTTTAGTCAATTAACATAAGGGTTAAAGTGAAATACAAAAGTAAAGCAGACGGGAGGACAGTGTAATTTTAAAGATCTCGGGAGAGGTCTCTGCAATAAGTTTAAAGCTCAAGGGAGGTAAGTGCAATTTACCCTAAATTATATGTAATTATTATGATTAAACTATATAACTTATTTACTGCATATATTATTAAGTAAAAACACTATGTAAATAATGTCATATAGTGCTATGAAACTATTAATTAATTAATTAGACTATAAAAATCAAAATAATATTGTACAAATTGTCCCAAAACATTTTTACAAAAATGTTCAACCCAAACTCCATCTAGCATTAGAGTTCAACCCCAAACCGAAGATGAATGTTATGGTTTTATCAGAATTTTTCTTTTCGGAAATTAGGTCGTCTTCGACACTCAACCATCCGAAGTATGATATACCTAATTCGAAGGTTAAGAACCTTAAACAAGTTTTAGCATCTGAACCCCAATATTTTCAAAATACTATTACTGAACATATCCTCTCACTTTCCCTTGAGGATTTACATTGGTACCAAAATCCTTGGTTTCTCAAGAAACATCTTGAGAATTAAAATTATCTTGTTTCTGAAGAAAGACATCGTTTCATGTATGATGTAATGTTAACCGAAATAGAATCTGTACCGATTGTTCACAATCATGTGAACACTTCTGATCCAAAATCTATTATAACACATTCCAAGTGTTATATCATTCGTATTCTGAATCCACGAGCTAGGAGTCTTAATCCTTTTCGTGCCAGAATTCTCAAACCGAATAGACAAACTTATAATTATTGAGATTGTGTCAATACTTGGCATTTATCCTTTTATTACTAGAATCCGATCAGCAAGCACACATGGTTTTTTTTACCATGAATCCAGAGATTTTTTCTTCTTTTTCTAGGTGGATGCTTGAGAGTTTATATTCAATCTTATTTATCTAGAGAGTAAACAGAACTGGAAGTAATACAGGTGTCTACTTATCAGCAGTTTTTCTTTTGGTTCAAAATCTGCAACAACAAGTATATATATATATAAGCCATATTCGTTGCTAGTTTAAAAATTAGTGTCTTTTTTTAATATTTTTAGAATAAAAATTAAATTTAGTTTAAAGTATGTTATTTGATAAATTAGCTTTTAAGTTAAATTGTTTGGGTAAAAAATTATTATTTTTGCTTTTTGTTCAAATTGAACAATGTTGCCCTTCTATATAGTTGAGAATAACAATTATATGTAGTTAGTAATGATAATAAATAAGTTATGAATAAGTGGTATTATTATATTTTAAAATTAATAAAAATTTAAATAAAATATTCTAAGAATTGATATTTTAGTTTGACTTTTTGAATTTTTAATATTTTAACTTTTTTGTATTTTTTAGGAACAAGTTATGTAGATTTTTTTTTGCATTTTCATTAAAAAAAAAAAAAAAAGCTTGGTAGCCGAAAGGGCCCATAATTTAGATTTTCAAACAGAAGAACACCCCCAGAGGCCGAAAAGAACCCTTGAAGTTCAAGCCAAGCAGATTTGGGCAAAACATCAAACTTTTAGTTGTACTGAGGGACGACACCTAATGAGATAGTTTTTTTTTTTTATATGTTTTTCTTTTTGTTTTTCAGTGATATTTTTTTTTATGTTAATTCAAACGATGATATTTTTTAAATTTCTCTCGTTATAAGAAAATAAAAAAATAAAAAATTTAACTAAAAAATAAAAAAAACTCAAATAAGACAACAAAATAGCCACTTTAAAGGTTTTATGTGACTTTTTATTTTTAGTAAATGTTTTTTAATTTTTTTAAAAGGGTAAAAATTAAATTTATTTTATTTTGATGAATCAAAAAAATAAAAAAATAAACCTAAAAAATGAAAAAAAAGTAGAGAGAGAGAGAGAGAGAGTGTGTAGTTAGGTGAAAGGCTGAACCTCAGTTGTTTACCAAAGCTCTGTAGTAGTGACAGAAATCTTACCTTTCATAAGCCCATTTAAAGCACTGCAACTTCAACTGAGTTTTTTCCTTTTGTGCCTCTGCTTCTTTTACCATCCTTCTCTACCTTCCCAACCTTTTATTTTTTACTTTTTTATTTTTAAAAAATGCTAACTGAAGTTTATTGGGATGTGGTTAAAAAGTATATAATGTATAAATATTTGTGCAAAGTGTATTGATATCTGTAAAAGTGGTAGTCTCCACACAAAAAAGCGTATTGATGTTAAATTTGTTGTCTCTATTAGAGTATTATTCAAAGTTTATTGGACTCTCTTTAGCAGCACCTTTTATTTTTTATTGTTTTTTCTTTGTTTGCTCTTTTTCCTGGGATGAGGGTGCCATTTTTTTATACAACTTTATCATCTGATCCATTCTTATATAGAATTTATTGAGTTATTGTTAATATGAAAAATAAAATTAATTCGATATATGTAACAATGAAAATTTTCTTTATTATTTATTTATTTGAAACTATATATAATTTTACTACATAACTACATATATTAGATTAATTTTACTTTTTATGTAAACAATAAACTCGATAATTTTTATGTAATAAATAAATTTAATTATAATTTTTTTCCATAAAACAAGCTGCACCCAGCTCACTTTTTCCTATCACTATCAGGTTCAAACCTGTAGCTTTGGACTACTGTTTACTACAGCTTGCAGTTTTTGATGACTAAAATGCCCTCTCTGCTAATTATCCCAATTTATTTCACACAGACAAAAAAAATTTAAAAGAAAAAGGAAATACAAATCTTGATTTTGTCATCATTTTCTTCAAGAGTTTGTTACATTGTTACAATCGGCCTTAGTTGGCTACCGATTTTAAGTCAATTTAAAATTATTTTTATTTTTTTTTACAAATAAGAATAGACTTAAAATTTCATATATGGCTTATTTGATTTTTTTGATGGTTTAAAAGTCATTAATTTTTTAACTAAATAAATTTTTTAATTTTTTAATTTAAAATAAAAAAATTAACTTAAAATCAAGTTACCTAACAAACACTCATAGAAACCAAGCAAATAATCATACACACATCTTTTACATGAAGTGGGTCACGCTTAGTAATGTATGAAAAGTTGTTTAGATGTAAGAAATTGATCAAATTGGATAAAATTGATTACTTTTAGTCGGTTTTTTGTAATATAGATTGTTTTGTACAATTTAAGAAATTGAAGTATTAATTTTCCATTCGAAAGAGGTTCAATATATATTAAACCAAAATAGACAGAAACCAACCGATTTCAATAAATGCATACTATTAACTATGGAGTGTTCAAGATTGGAAAATTTTAGATAGTTTGAGTTTTAATAGTTATTTTGTTTAATTAGTATAATCTCAAGTTATTGTTAACCCTTAGAAAGTTTAATAATACTTAAACATTAGGTAAGTTGTATAATTGGGTATGATTGATGATTTAATTCAGTATTTTTAGTAGGTAATTACCTCAAATTGAAAAGGTTCAATCTAATTAAACCGTGTTGAACCAAATCTATTTTATTTTGATGATTTAGTTCGGTTTAACAATAATTTTGATCAATTTCGGTGTGCCATAAAATCAAGCTAAAATTCTCAATTTGGTAACAAATTTCTTAAAAAACCATTCAAACCAAAGCATTTACACCCCTAGTCACACTAGTGGTACAGATATGTATCATTTTTGTTTCCACAAATGTCATACACCTTATTTTACATATGTAGCATTTAAAAACGGTCTTTAATTATGATAAATATTGCCCACCAGGCACAGCTCACAAGTCTGTGGCACATGGATGTCTAATTTAGGATTTTTTTTTAATATTTAGGCATAGTTTGGCATCAGCTTTAAATCGACTTAAAATAAGACTTCTTGTCTTTTTGTTTAAAACTCAAAATATCAAAAAGTCAAAAAATCTCATTTTTTAACTCAAAAACTTATAACCTTTTTGCTTATTACATATTTTTTAAAATATTTTTAATAAATATCATAACTTTAATTATAAACAAATCTATTTTTTTTATGAAAATGATATTTTTAAAATATAGTCATCAAAATCTATCAAACAAAATTCGTATCTAATATAAAATTATTTAAAAATAAATTTTAAATGATTATAGCAACTGTGAGCAAAATTTTTTGCCACTTAAAGCCATTTTAAGCATTTTGCTTAAAATTAACTCATACCTCTCCCAAACGGGCTTTTGACTTTATGAGTTTAAAGTGCTTTTAAATAAATAAAAAAAACTTAATTTAAAGTCAAGTTGAAGCCTTAGTTTCGTAAATAAAATGCAAATATTAATTTCAACTTATATAAATTGGAATTAGTGGTTTCTATATATCCACGTTATCATCCTTTAAGCATTTGCTAATTTAAAATAAATATTGTTAATATCGATTTTTATACTGATATCCATTTATCATGAAATAGATAGACATTCTATCTGGGTTCCAATGTCCCAATTAATTAATTGCTGATGCGTAACATGCATTTATGGGTAGCAAATTATTTTATTTTATTTTATTTTTTACATAAAAGAAGGCTTCTTTTGCGCTTTTACATGTTAAAATTCTATCTCAACAGACTAATGCTATGATGATCACATTTGGCGACCACATTTGAATTATCATGTGATGTGATATTTTATGTATGGTACATATGTTATGTTAGGGATCCACAATTTATTTTTAATCACCACACATAAGATGTTGTATCATGCGGTACTTAAATGTGTTTACTAAAACATGATTACCATAACATTATTGATCCCAAAAACTAAGTATTTATTCGTTTCAATTGTCGTGTAAAAATTAACAGAAATCTACAGACATAAACAACTACTTTTATTAATACAATACATTAGGGAAGTTTAGGAATTCAACTCCACTTCAGTCTTGACATAAATGGAGATATCTCTATTTTTAGTTTATATATAATATTTATGGTAGTTCACTTTGAAAAATTAAATTATATTATAGAGTTTATTCAGAAGATTATACGCATCAATAACCAAGTTGATCAACGATTTATAAAATAATTAACGAATATTTTATGATTAAAGGAACGTATTTATGTTTTAAAACTCAAAAAGGCACTAATCACCAAACTGTGTTAATTAAGGCACCACATGGGGCAGGTTTTTTATATAGTTTTTTTTTCGTATTTAGTAAAAAGGTTTACGTGAACGACGTAGTTTTTAAATTTTTTTTATTACGAAAAATTTAAAAAATAAAAAAATAAATTTTTTTTTATATTACGAAAAAGTCACTTTAAAGCTTTTGTAAGAGTTTTTTTTTATTTTTAGTAAATTTCTTGCAATTTTAACGAAAACAGTTATACTTTTAGTTTTATTTTATCATAAAGAACCAAAAGAGAAAAAAAATTTATACCGAGAAAATAAAAAAAAAAGTTTAAAAAATGAAAAAAAGCCATAAAAAGGACACAAAAATACTATCCCAAACAGTGCGGAACTCAACTGATTTTTGAAAAGGTTATTCTAATTAAAGTTTGTGTTGTTCCAAAAAAAACTCTTTTGTTGCTATAAAATCAAAGTCAAGTTCACGCTTTATTATCATCGAAACTTGTCTTTCTCAAATAAAAAATATTACTTCGACTTTACAAAAGATTTTGTCAAAGTTCATTAATCTTACTGATTACAGTTCTTTGCGTAGAAAATTTTGTTGTATCTTGTGAATAATTTTGTTAAAAACTCACCATTAAACCCTGATAATAAAGGCAAATTACATCATAAAAAATAATTAACAATTCAAAGGTTTCAATTATAATACGCCAACATAAGTGAGCTCTTATCTTCCCAAAAATAGATTTTGCCAACTATGCTTTACTAGCTTTTATTAAGTCATAAAAATGTTATTAATTATAAAATAGTGATTATATTTTGATAATTATATTTAAATATCTGTTAAACTTAGTAACATATAATAGACCCATAATATTATCAATACTATACACAAAATGCCACCTCATAAAATACTGATCACCAAATGATCACCACAACATTGCTAAAATACCACTGTGCCCACACCCCCTCCCACAACTCCTATCACTCGCTAACTTTCCACTCTTCACTTCACTTTGCTCACTATCCTTCGCCCAAAACATCCTTCCTCTCTCTCTCTCTCTCTCTCTCTATATATATATATATATATATATATATATATGAATATGAACAAGAAGAGAAGTAAGAAGATGAGGGGATTCCTGTGCCGGTCCCCGGCAGCAACGGCGGTGTGCATGACGGGGGACCCTCGGTCGGTGATAGTGCCACGGCGGCGGCCGGATCAGCGAACCTTGGTGGACCATGCTTCATTGATCAACAGCACCAAGTACTACTCCCGCCTGGGCCTTGTTGAGTCGTCTCGTAGATTTTGTAATAATCCTTATTCCCTCAACAAGAGATCATCAACGGCCATCCCACCTTTCCGAACTAGTAGTACTGATCAAGATTCAGGCCGAGACAGGAAGCCCCTCCAGAATCTATCTCCTGTGACTTCATCGGACCAACTCTTTCAGGTCTTCCCTCACACCACACTTTGTTCATTATATGTATGTATATATATATATATATATATATATATATATATTCCCCAGCATTATGGGAAGAAGACAAGCAGTGACTTTGAGTTGTGGCTTGTATGTCTGGTCATGCATGTGTTTTTGTCATTGCAGGTTGTGGTTATGAGAGTTTCTCTTCATTGCCAAGGCTGTGCTGGTAAAGTCAAGAAACATATATCTAAAATGGAAGGTAAGATCACCTTCAATACTACAAAAAATTCAATTTTTATTTTGTTTATTTACCTTTTTTTTTTATGTATATATTTGTACAATATTTTCTATTATAGCTATTTATTCAAACTTTCAACAATAGTTTATATATTAATCTTGTATAATATGGGGAGAGAGAGAGGGAGAGAAACTAGTTGAATTTAACTAGTTAAGAAGAAAATAATCACAATAAAGAACCATTTAAAAGTTAATTTGTTGGAGCTAATGTAGCTGAAATGGTATCTTTAGATAGTTTGTTAGAGTTTCACTAAGTGGGGTTTTTTTTTATCGGCAAAAGAAAAAATCTTATTTCTATAAAATAAAATAGGATAAAGTACATTTACATCCCTTGTATTTTAGGGTAATAACATTGACACCCCTTTTATTAAAATTAAGTGTTATAAAAATAAAAATATAAGTGAACGCAATGATATTTCAGATAGTAGAGGGGATGTCAGTGTTATTACCTTAAAATATATGGGGTATAAGTGTAATTTTTTCAATAAAATAAGATACAAAGCGATAACTTGATCAAATGTTTTTAAAGCAGGTTCATATATGATAACTGCACCAATAAATAATTGGTTTCTTGTGCTTAGAAAGGAAACAAATAAAGATCATCAACACATTAGTGGACAATCCACATAATTGTGGTTTAATTAGTAATTCTTCAACAATATTTTTTAAATTCAAGTCCAAACATGTCCTAAACCATTGCCATATAGATAGATAGATAGATAGATAGATAGATAGATAAAGTTAGTAAGACACTAAGATGGCACATCTAAAGAAGAAGTAAATGTTTTAATTTCATCTCTTCTTAATTTTTTGGAGTCATCGGTACAAAATTACTATTATTCTCATAAATCTCTTAACATCACTCGGTTTACGTGTCAATAGCGGGACGAACATCAACCCGAGATTTTTCGTGAGAGGTTATTCGTCATAAAAAAAAAAATTGATTGCTTAGGGCTAAATTTAAAGTTAATAAGAGAGAGGATATGGATTTTGTGGACACAAACACACAGTCAAAAGTAGATGTGAACATTGAGATCGTAATTTCCGTAAAATTAAACTGTTGTGAATCTCCACTACCGCACTGTTTGTTAGAGCTCAAAATATAACTTAAATAAACTTCAAAACAAAAAAAAGAAGTTTATCATCCGTAAGCTGAAAAGGGTTGCTTTTAGCTTCTGCTTACAAAGTATTCTTTTTATTTTTTATTTTTAGAGGTTGGCATACATGACAAAAGATCACAACCTTTATTTGCACGAGGATGAACATTCTTTTTCATCACTAAAATTGCTTTAGTTTTTTTATTTTTTTTATTTTTTTTATTTCTGCATATTTGGAATAATTTTTGAGATTTTTTTTTATATTATCTTTTTAATATTTTTACTAAATTTCTTAATGTTTTCATATTGTTGTTGATGAAATGAACTGAAAAAATATAAAAAATTTGATCAAAAAATTTTAAAAAAAATCACTAAAAATAAAAATAAAAAACATAAGATCTGGCTTATATATTAGCTTATTTTTATTTATTTATATGTTTTATATTTTTTATTAAAAAAATGTTTTTCTAACATAATAAAAGTTTTAAAACAATGATTAAATTTTTTTGCAAAAATAGAATTATAAAGATAAACTATAATTTCAAATAGAGACCTTATTCCATGATCACCCTTTACATGACACATCATGTTAACAAATGAACTCATTGAGTGGTGAATAATAAAATAATAGTCACAAAAAATTCTTAATATCAATGTATTTTTTAGGGTAGAATTTATAATTTTTATAAATATTAATATATTTTATACAAATATTATATATATTTTACCCATTATTATTATTTTTATAAGTATTAATATGTTTAACACAAATATTTATATACATTTTAGTGATTATTCATTATTTAGTGGTGATTAGCGTAATCTTTAAATAAAAGTTGTTTTTTTTTACTGTAATATGTATCAGGTGTGACTTCCTTCAGCATAGATTTGGAGAGCAAGAGGGTGATCGTGATGGGACACGTGTCACCACTAGGAGTCCTGGAGAGCATCTCCAAGGTGAAAAGAGCTGAGTTCTGGCCCCGTTGATTTGATGGGGCCGGGTTGGGCTTTTGCTTTATTATGGTAGGAGATCTCACACGGTGTTAAAACCCAAAACTTCAGATGTTCTTTACCCTTGTATTTCGGTAACTAATCAGTAATCACCAATCAATGCGGTGGACCCAAAATTAAAAAGGCCCGAGGTATGATCACGTGGGTGGGAGCAGCATTAATAGTGGTGGTGCGGTTTATCAAATCAAAGGGACACCTTTATCAATATTAATTTGGGTAATTTTTGATAAAAATAAAAATTTCAATGTAGTTTTAAAAATTATAGTAACACCTCTTCATGTTTGATTTTAACATCAAAGAGACTCTAATTGTTAAAATTTTCATTTAATTTAACGAAAAATTATCGTTTCATCCCAAAATC
>JAOTRH010000010.1:14006575-14019754 GCA_034768845.1 Heliamphora exappendiculata | reverse complement strand
TTTTTAATAAAACAAAATCGTTTTTAGAAAGAAGAAAAAATTCCAAAAAGTTCTATTTTACTTTTTTTTTTTAATGTTTTAAAATATTTTTATATCAAGTATAAACTGTAAAATATTTTAAAATTATATTTTTTTTAAGTTGTATTTTCTATGAAAAAAGATGATATTTTTGAAGAGAAAAAAAATAATAAGATAAATGGTATTAAATAAGTAGATATATGATATATTTTTAAACCAAATGCATTAAATAAGAAAAAAATATATTTTTTATAATAGTATTTATTGTCGTTAGATGCGCACTTAGAACAATTTTACATGCAAATAGTAAAAACATCAACTAATGTATTGACACAGATCTTACAACCAAAAAAAATTTAAAAATTTAAAAATTAAAAAATTAAAAAATTAAAACTAGCATCATGAATTTTTTGACAAATTTCCCTTAGGTTCAATACCAACAAATTTTTAGCTGTTATAAAAAATTAAAACCACTTTAGAAGAGGAAACTTACAATAAGCAGATGAACAGTGGATAGAATGGCAAGGGTAAAGTTATTGTGGGCTGGATTATAAAAACCAGACCTGAGCCAGGTTTACTAAGCCTCTCAATTGGAGTGTAAATTTGTTTACTTACTTTAAAAGTTGATAAATTTATTTTTTATTAGTTTATTAATTTTTAATAAAAATAGGTCTTATTACTTAATTTTTATGCAATTAAAGAAAAAAAACACCTTTATAGAATTAGTTTGTATTTTAAAATTTTAAATTTGTATAACTTTTAATATATATTTTTATTTTTAAAATCTTTTCGTAAGGATCTATAAATTAAGATATATGTTGAGAAATTCTCATTTTCACGAATTAGAAATGAGAAATTTTATATTTTTAGACTAGTAAATAAATAATGAGACAAATCACAATAGAGAACAAAATAAAATAAATTATTTTTTATTATATTGTAATTTTATCTAATTTTTAGACATTAATTAAAAAGTCACAAAAAAAGCTTCTCATTATATTTAATGAGAAAATATATATAAAAAAATTATTAAGATATTTAACGATATTTCATCAACTTAATAAAAGTTAAGATATTTTTTAAAAATATATAAAAATATTTCATGTAAGAAAAAAGAAGCTAAAGCCTCTAAGTTGTCAAACAAAACTTTTCGACTTTTTAAATTTTAAGCAAAGAGGCTAAATTTTCAGTTGCAAAACAAGGTCAAATATACTCATTTGGTGTTCTTTATCTTAATTTTTTTTATTTGATTATTTTTTCCTTTTTGATTTCTAATAACATGACTAATCTATAAAATTTTCTTGCTACAATATATTTGACTATTAGTGACAATTTAAATTGTCACAAAAAATTTTAAATTCGTCATTAAATAATTTTAGTAAGAGAAAACGCATTTTCATTAAAAATTAGTAAATAAAAGTATATACTGAGAATTAAGTACTTTTGTTACAAAATATGTATTATTAGTGAAACATTATTTGTCACAAGTGAAGTTATAATTTTCTCAGTAAATATAACTAGAAGCTTTTTTTTCATGCCTTATTAATTAATATCTAAAATTTAGATAAAATTACAATATAATAAAAAATAATGTATTTTATTTGCTTTTCAATTGTGATTTGTCTCATTATTTATTTATTAGTTTAAATATATAAAAAAATTCATTCTACATTTGTCCAAACGAGAAAATTACCATTTTGATTGTGAAAATGAGAATTTTTTATTTTTATTTTTTTTAAATCTTTATATTTCATTATTGATCTTATTTTATAGATTCCTACGAAAAAGTTCTAAAAATAAAAATATTATTAAATAAAAATATATATACTAAAAGTTATATAATTTTAAATTTTAAAAATGCAAACTAAATGTACTTTCTCTCTCTTTTTAAATTGCATAAAAGTTAAGCAGTGAAACAAATTTTTATTAAAAGTAAATTTACCCACTTTTAAAGTGGGTGAAAAAATTTGCACTCTCCTAATCGAGGGGATTCATATTCCAAGGTCATTAATAGTCTAATTCAAATAAAACAAAACAAATAAGCCCCAATGTGGATTCATTGTAACGACCAAAGTTAACCACTAACTCAATAACTTTAATAAAAAAACTAACAATATTTTTCAAGATACTTAAGTCAAGTTATTAGTAGTAACTCATAAAATTTTTTATATATCAAACTTAATTTGTATCTTCCACCGATGTGAGATGAGATATGACAATATCCTCCACTCAAATATGTGAAGCTCTCGTCGCGTGGTCCAAGTTCTTTCTTTGATTAGGATTTAGATAGCAACTTATAAACGTGCACATGGTATAAAACTACATGGCCTCTACCCTCTTTAAAGCTTCTATTTCTCTTTTCACACCACCACGGAGCTCTACATGTAAAACAAGATTGGCTCTGATACCATTTGTAACAATTCAAGCGAATCACTGACTCAATAACTTAAGTAAAGAACCTAACAACGCAATCTAAATTGCTTAAACCAAACTATTAATAGTAGCTCGCAAAGTTCTTTATATATCAGACTTAATTTCTCTATCCTACCGATATAAAATGAGATATCACACTCACTATGCCCCTAATCCTAGGGGTGTACACGGTTCAATTTAAATCGATTTTGAATAAAATCAAAAACCAAATCAATCCTTACGATTTTAGTAATTTTAGGACCAAACTAAACCGTGTAATTTCTAGAATCAAACCAAACTGAACTTATTATTGACAGTTCGGTCCCGGTTCCAAACTACGGTTCCACTAATATACAATACTCCAATATAAAGTACTAAAATCTAGCAAATATCATATTAGTACTCAATAAAAATATTTTTTTATAATTCAAAACAGTAACACAAAAAAGCTGTAATTGTCTATCACAATACACGTAATTGTAAACGTGAAGTGAATACGACAATCACTGAATGCAGAATATCAAATGAGATTTTTTAGAGTTAGCAACAATAACTTATTAATTTAAAAAAGTGCAAGAGCCTAAATAGCGTTAAGAAAATGTGGCAATTTATATGTTATAAATATAAATATAAATGATATTTAAGTAATATTTATATGTTATATATATATATATATATATATAATTAAATATTTTGGTTTAATTCGATTCAAAATCGGAACCGTAACCTAAAATTCGTAAGCCGATCCATAGTCTATAATTTACATATTTTTAAAACCAAAACCAAATCAACTCATATTAAAGCCAAACTAATCTGGACGGATTAATCCAATTTAGACCAATTTTTTGGTTTTTTATTTTTTTTGGACACCCCTACGTAATCCAATTCACACCCTCCAAAACTTTTATCAACACAACACAGCCTTTGATCAGCACTGAAGAAAGATGCCTTCACGACCACAGAGATAAGGAAGTTAACTTTTTGATCTTTTAATTAAAAAATTTTTTACTTTTTTTAATTTCTCTTGTCGATAGGATTCAAAAGAGAAAAAAAAGATTAGCTAAAAAGTTTTTTTTAAAAAGTTTAAAAGCAGAGAAAGAATAAGGAAATTTTTTTTTATCCCAAACGGATACTACGTAAAAAAAAAAAAAACAATAACAGCAACAACAAATGTCCATTTGGTGTCTCAAAACAAACCAAAAAAAAAAAAGAATATTCAGATTATTCTTCAACGAACAACAACAATAACTGAAGACACAACCCGGTATTTGGGTAGTAACAACGTAGATTTTGTGTAGAAATCACATAAACGCTCATCATTCTAACAGGAACAAAATGGAAAAGATCACCTTAAGTTTTTCTTTTAAAAAAGGCAATATAACAGAAAATGGAAAACTTACTGCAAAATTTTAACATTATTATCAGTTGCAGGTATCATGAGCTACCCATGGCCATCAAGAACTCGCCTTCGCATACCACCTCGCCCCCAACGTATGCTTTCCCTTCCATCTTCGCTATTCCGAAGCGCTTCTGCAGCTTGACAAGTGTCATTCTCATCACCAAGGTGTCTCCGGCGATCACTGGCTTCCGGAATCTGACTTTGTCAATTCCAGCAAAGAAGAAGTTGTCCCGGGATCCTCCCACTTCTGGCTGCAGCATAACTATGCCACCGACCTGTGCCATTGCCTGTATCCAACAGCCATTCACTGTCATCGTTACGTATCAACATAAAGCACTGATCAATACGATGATAGTAATCTAATAGAACCACCGGATGTTTCCAAATCAAGAGGGAAGCATGTTGCTGTTTTAGCACCAGGACAGGTATACGTTTTTTCCAAAATTCTATTGGCAATATCAAACACAAAATGAATATATTTCCATCATTAGTCTGATCCTTTGTAGGAACTACCCATAAAGCGAACCAAGGAAAAGTTTTCTTTGAACAAGGAAAAGTTTTCTTTGAACAAGGAAAAGTTTTCTTTGGTCCAAATGGAGATATTATTTCTCTTCTGCATGTCCACGAAATATTGAAAAATCGAAAAACCTCAGAAAGATGTAGGGGTAGGAATTTATCGAAATTGCACTCCGTTGGTTCTCCTTAGAATCCGTGAGGTCCAGCAGAGAAATTTCACTAGAAAACAGTATACCCCTAGGGGGAGGGGAGGGGATGATATTAGTATATTTATATTTTCAGATACATATATTTCTATCAGATTACTTAAACTGTTTCAGCAATCATCAGTAATCAGAGATCAGAACATGTATGCATTGTGAGAGGGGATGTGAGAAATAGTGGTGCAAGGATCAATCTTATCATGCCTACAATAACATATTAGGGATCAAAATTTTTGCAATTTAAATATTTCCTGAGATCTCAATTACACATAAACCTATATATCTTGGAATGTTATGACAGCATGTCCCTAGGAAGTGGTGCAGATAAAACTAGCCCACAGAAATTGAACTATTCCGATTAATCGACAAATATTTTCTTCCTTTTTCAATGAACAATGTTTGATTGGGACCTTTATGTCTACCACTTGATTTGGAAGCTGATTTCAATACATTAAGTAAACCTTATTGAATAGGCTCATAGTAGGCTTCTATAAAAGGTGTTTAGTTTACTAGGATGCTTCTTTACTTTTTCTCCTTTTTTTTTCTTTTTTGATAAAAAGCAATATTATAAAAAAGGTATAAAGGGAATGCCACCCATAACAAAGGGGAAAAGACAAACTCCGACCAGAAAGACTCTACCAATCTCTACAAAGAAATCCAGGAAGACAAACTCCCACACTCGGAGAAGTACCAAAACCCATACACATGATCACAAAGATAAAGACTCAAAAAAACCATCATCTCCTCAACTGAAGGAACTCCTTCATCACGCAACCAACTATACAAATTACAAAGAGGAAATCCCTTCGGATTATGTAATAGAGACTCAACTTTATCGAAGTATCTCGTGTTCTGCTCCAACCATACAATCCACATCCAATACAGAAGGATCAACGACCACGCCTTTCTCCGACTTCTGGGAACTCTTCCTCCCCTCCAACTTGACAAGACACCAATCACTTCCTCTTCAAAGACCCAATCCATTTGAAAAAGCACCAAAACAAAGCTCTACAGCTCCCAAGTAAACTCAGAGCAGATAAGCAAATGGGATGCAAATCCCTCCTCCTTATACAAGCAACACCAGTTAGGAATCACAAGACTTCTTCGAGCTAAATTATCTACAGTCAAGATCCTCCCATGCAAGGCAACCCAAGCCAAAAACGCCATCGTCAGCAGTGCTATCACCTTCCAAACATTCGTCCATAGAAAGGACACACCTCTACTAATGAGCTGTAAAAGGATTTTATGCTAAAAGACCCCTTATGATCTCCGCTTCTATTTTATAATAAAGTCATGCATAATAATGAAATAGAGATGGTATATTGGAATGCCTAAGGAGTATCTGAAGTTCATTCACCTCCATATCTTCATTTATCGCACAGTCTTCGGCTTATATAAGATTTTGCACTTGGTATGGAAAAACTTGTTCTTATTTTTGGAACAAAGTATTTGGTCACCCTCCAGGTATCAACAATTATGATCGTCCAAACAAGGTTCAGTATATCTTGAAGTATCACTAGAACACCAGGGAGCAGAACACGGAGCAAGACAGCAGAAGCACGAGAGAAGGAATTTCAAAATTACAGAGATATGCATGTATCTCACTACTTATCCTACATCAATAGTTCAAATGATATAAAGGTCCTACACTCAAGCCAATGGAAGGGTGGAAATATTAATCAACTCACCTGCAACTTCTAATCACACAAAATCTGTGGTTTTGGAAATGCAAAATCACACATTTAGCCTGCACAGTTTAATGTGTGGCTCAGACGGGAATCCATACAAGTTTTACATGCATGGGTATGACCCGTGGCGACTCCAAAAGTTTTTGTGTACAAGGTCATTCACAAACATAAATTTAACTTATTTCTTACGATAATAACTTATGCACTAAGGAATAATTAACCGTCTATTGGCGGCATATGACACCAAAATAAACTTCTCAATCAACAAGCAAACTAAACTTTCCGTATTTTTCTACTGTTGTTTTGACAAAAAATGCAAATGCATAAACTTTTCAATATATGTGAACCAAGCAATCATTTAGTCACAAATCCCCCATGCGATTGCGCAACCAACTTTTTGCATATTTTATTGCCAAAAAAACTCTTCCTACTGTTGCAACGGTGATCGAAAAAAGTAATGCCAGTTTCACAAGTAAATACACTAAAAGAAATAGGAAATCATTCTTCGTCTCACCAAACTTTCTAGTAAGATCACTACTTCATTTTAGTTTCATAAAATCATTGTTAGTACGCACATCAACAAAGTAGTTCTTAAGTTAATCATTAAGCATCATGAGTTGTAATGGAGAAAAGTCACATGAATACAACTCGGCAAGATGGATCAACTGTTACTTATAAAAAGCAAAAAATATGTCGCTAAGATCTAAGCAAGCAACACAAAGAAGCATTTTGATATTCACTTTTGTAAAGCGACTGTTAAGTTCTTGAAATTGCATATCTATGATTGTGTAGAATAGTTCAACGCAATATTGATATAAAATTATCATTTGCGGAGCTTTGCGTTGTAGTCTCCCAGAAACTATGAAGGAATCATCTATACTTAGGATGAGAAGGCCGTGTTTGCTACAAAATGAAGGTATTTCGATCAATAGAATTTTTCATTAACTCCCATTAATATAAGTCGTATTGCATCATGTACAAGGTTTTAAAACATTTGGTGAGTGTATTTAATAGAAAAAATATGTTAATTTAGCCTATGTTTGGCCAAATTTTTTTTTTTAAGGCTTTTTGCTTAAAAGCCTTTTAAAAAGCTTACAAAAAAAAAACTAGGCCAAACACAAGCTTCGTAGCTCCTCTTATAAAAACCGAATGAGTAAAGATTTAAATAAATTATGTTTGGCTTTTATCTTATGATGGGATCAATAACATTTTTTAATGGGGTCAATTATAGACCAATAATTTTCTTTTACTATGATAGTTAAATAAAATAATCCCCTAATGGGGTCAATTAACCCCATTAGCTACTACATAGAGTCGCCACTGGCTATGCCAGTCCTCAAGTAACAGAAACCCAACCTTTCCTCCTTTTAATGTGTGGCTCAGATGGGAATCCATCTACATTTTACATAAATGAACTATGCTAGTCCATGAGTAACACAAACACAACTTTTCCTCCTCACGTTATAAGCTAATCTCCTCAGTTATTCCCTCAACCAACTTATACGACATTTTACAAGAAGAAAAATAATCTAAAAGCAATATTCCTATTTGTTATATAGTCAGAAGAAAACATACTGAAGACAACTCTGTAATAGAATTAAAGAAATAGAGTACATCATAAGATCTAACCATTTATTTTACATTATTTATTTTATAGGAATGAATTATTGAGGAACCAGACGACTTAAAATGCATACACATAATTGATGAAAATGGGACTACAGCCCAAGTTGGTGGAACTTATTTTGAGATTTTTTAGCTAGAATTTAGAAATCACATTCTTATGCTGTTGTACTTTAAAAAGGTAGGGTGCTTGGTAAAGATTTTCTGGTATTCCGCATATGCCATTTCTGTGCAAAAAGCTCAAAATAAGTGGCCTTTCTGAAGTGTGACCCACACACGGCCAGGGGCTACTTTTTTTTAAGTGAGCTTTTCTTTAGTTGCAAACAAGTATAACCAAACAGGGCCTTCACCCCTAACCTTTTCTTGTATTCGGGTATAGTTCCTAAATCAGATTTATTCGGACCAATAAGACTCAGGATTTTGGCCTCCTTCAACTCCAGTACAAATTTCACCTTAAAGCCATCTCCATTGACTTTAGTCCACCATGACCAAACTTTCTCCCAAATTACACAAGGAGCTACTTATAAGAGAGTAAATTTTTTAATCTATTTACCTTTTAAAAAAAGAAACAATCCAACTATCTGAAATGACTAAATTAGCAGTGTTGGAGTTATTCTATTCTACGGTGATACTAGATAAGCCATGTGACCACCAGTAGGCTTTCTCAATCTTCAATGATGAGTTCAAACTCAAAAGCTTTTTAGCCAAAAATTATGCTAGTCACCTATATCAAGTACCAGGTACAAAAAATAACCCTAGGTTTTCACACTAAGACTGCTTTACCCATCCCCCCATTACATTTGAACTCGGTACAGCGCAGAATCAGAAACTATGAAAGAACCAAAATACTGAAACACAAAGTCAAACAGAAACTGCTCTTCATTTTTTACATGGAAATGATGGAATCTGGAAATTAATAAAAGACAGTATTCTTTTCAACCACTGCATACTGAATCTTTTCTACTCTAAAGTAATCAGAGTGAAATACATTTTCAACAAAGGTTTTACCTATCGAACATGCATACGTGTGAATAATAAAAAGGAAGAAAAATACGAAAAGGTGCTTAAACTCTCCAATTGGTGATTTCTAGCAGTTAGTGGCACATAAAACTAGAGAAAGGTGCCACTCAATCTTTACCATTAAAATCGAGTAAAAACTGTCTAGAAAGCCCCTGTGCAACAACTGACACCCCTAGCTGTAACTTTTGAACAATAACCCTGCCTTGGAGATTAACCGTGTGCAACAACTGACACCCCTAGCTCTAACTTTTGAACCACAACCCATATGGCTACTTAAATATATTGCAAGCAGAACCTCACTTCATGTCTAAAATACAGAGAGATTATATAAATGTCCACCCAATAGTAATTGATAACAGAAGAAAGGCTTTAGCATATTGGATGCAAAGCTTTTTCTTATTCATATGTGAAGCTAAATAAGAATCGATACTCTCTAAATTGTCTGTCTCTCTCCATCTGTTTTTCATTAGAATTTCACAGAATCTTCAACCAGAAGGAAATTCTCCAGTGCCACAATAAGCATTTTACCTTAATAAATACAAAAAATAAAACATTTCTAAGGTATGCAAATTTTGAAAAACAGACGTCGCAATAAAATATATATATATATATATAGGATAAAGTGCATCATATAGCAAATTCCAAAGTGAAACAGATTTCAGTACATAATAAACAAAACCCCCAAAAAAGCCTGATAAAGTTGTCATTGGTCACAAAATGTGCAATTTTGAGTATATATGCTGATTAAGGTAAGAAAAACCCTAGGTTTGGTCAAAGAATATAAAGTAAAGCCAATCTTATAATTTAAGAACATTTCTAGACAGTGATTTGCGGGCTTCAAGAGTACAGGAATGCCTCTTTTCTCTATTTATCTGCTTGGCTGATCGAAATATAAATCACAAGGATGTGTAATTTTGAAGATAAAGTTAGCGTCAGAATGAGCCAGTTTGAAGGAGTGCCAACATTTGAAAATGTACAACAAAATTCAAAACTCAAAGACGTTCAATTAGAATGCACTTGTAAACACATCTTTTATGCAATGAAGAAAAGGAACTAGAAACCATAGGTAGCATTTACCTCAACCATGAGGACACCAGGCATAATGGGCCTCTCGGGGAAATGCCCAGGGAAGAAGTTATCATTTATTGTTACATTCTTAATGGCAACGGCTGAAACTCCTGGATTGTATTCAATCACTCTATCCACTAGAAGAAAGGGAAAGCTGACAAAAAAACAAGAAAAAGAAACAAAGAAATTTAAATTTAAATCTTCAAGTACTTAATTTATACATAATTGAACTATAACCAATTGAACTATAACCAGAAAATCTGAGACTTGGGTTTTCAAATAGGGCCCAGCATTCTCTAGTCCAGCAGTTTGGTCCATTGTGGGCCCATTTTGATGATCCAAGCCGTTCATCTTATTGTTTTTAGTATTTAAACATCTATACAAAAAATCAAGTTAATCGGATATCATTAAATATTTGAACAAATAACATTTTTGTTCAAAAAAGATTAACTGTGAAGTCCTAACATAATTCATTTTTTTTAAACCCAAAATGGACAAAACTGGACCAATCCAGCAATCTTTAAGAGCTAGTTTTAATTGAATGAGTTGGAGAGAGAAAAGATTGAACGATTTGGAGAGAGAATAAAATAAATAATTATCTTTTCTACACACTTCCTTGTTTGGATAACTTAAGAGTAAAGAAATAGAGAGAAATGAAAAGAAATTAATAGATTTGATTATCACTCAAAATCCAGATTCTGAATCTCTCCAGGAGTGAAAAGATCTAGAGATAAAAGAAAGATCTTAGATGAACATATTTTATAATTGCCAATACTAACTATCAAAAAATAAAAGTATTACTAGTTATAATAAGTTTTGTTTCATAAAAATGATATAAAACACTATCTTTTCTTTTCTCTTAGCTAATCAAACAAAATGGGAAAAAAGAACTATCTTTTAATGGAGAAAAAAGATAGAGGTGCTCATGTTCCAGCCTGATTCGGTTTTGAGCTAAACTAAGAACCTAACCGTTTTAAACGATTCCAAGACTTTAAGAACCATAAGTCCAAAATTGAACCGTGAGTATCATGAAACCAGCCGACCGTACCGAACAGATAAAGAACGGTTCAATTCCAGTTTGGAACCGCAGTTTTAAGACTAAATATTTATTACCTATTTTATATTAAAAAATTAAAAATTATTTTTGTTTTTTTATTTATTCTTTCTCTATTCTTTTTTATATTATTTTATTTTATTACTTGTTTCATAATATTACAAAATGAAATCCATCAATAAACTATGCATTATATTTTATCCTATCATAATTTTATTAGTTTTATTGAATATTAATAGTCTTTAAATTATATAATATTACAATGTTATAAAAAGAAAGTAAAAAATAGATTATAAAATAGAAGAAACAAAGAAAAAAAGAAGAGGCAAAAAGAAAATATATAGCTAATATTCTAAAGTTTTTTTTATTTATATATGATAGATAATATAATAAAAATATAATATGTAATGACCTAGTAATTTGAATAAAAGAAAATAAGATAAATAAAATTAAGAATAAATAAATAAATATTATAATAATAATAATAACTTTGTGCTTATCCATCCAATTTAAATTTTTTTATATAATTTCATATTTGAATAATCGTTTTGTTCTCACGTGTACCTTTTAGGTAGTTTTTCGTTTTAATCTTTTCCACGGATCTTGAGAGAAGTCCGTTTAGCCCAAAACCCTAGTTGGGCCAACTAGTCCATTGCTCAAACCCGAATTGAACCAAAATACCCAACTCTTGAGAATAAGCCCAAAATCCAATAAAAAGCCTTTTGCCAACCCCTGTTCTTTTTTTAAGCCAAACAAGGCTCTATATATATTTTATTTACCAAAAGTAAAATTTATAAATTTAGTTTGATTTAAAATAATATGTTTATATAGCTTAATTGAATTAATAAAAACTACATATACTAGTTTTTAATTAAAAAGTTTAATTTAAAATTTCTTGTCGAAAGACTTATTTTAACCTATGTCACTTATGTGTATGTATTCAAATATTATAATAAATGTTTCTAACTATAGATATAATGTACTAATCATAATTTTATTAATTAAATACAATTATTTAGAAAAGTGACTATTTTTCTATTTTAAGCATTTTTCTTAAGCAATGTAGTCTATTTATACCCGCATGGCCCCTTTTTATACAATTATATATACAAAAATTAGGCCATTATAGCCCCACACCCCTTTGGCCGGCCACCCATCCCCCCATGCAAGAAAAACAAGCCAAATCTCTCTAATGTCAAGTCTTTTAAGAATGCATGTAATCCCATTAGCCCCTAGTCCATCACTTTAACCTTTTTCATCATGGTTCCCACTAGCAATCCTTCTATATACATCAGCCTTCTCCTTCCCCCCCTTTCTTGGCCAAAATTGATAGAGACAATGAGAGAAGGGAGTGTTTGAGTGGAAAAAAAAGAAAAGGAAGAAGAAGAAAGGAAGAGGAGGCCTTGTGATGTTCTTCCATTTCCTTCTTTGGGGCTTTCACACTCCTTGTTTTTCATCATCTTTCCGGCATTCTGTACATCACAGCAATGGTCATTACATAAACGGACTTTTGTTCATCAATTTAATCTTAATGAGCTACCAGGTATTGAACCAGAAATTCATTCTATGAGAGGATCAAAAAAGGTTCAAAATAATGATTTGAACAGGGTACCAAGATTGAAAAACTTTACAAAGTATGCAAACAAATTGAAATCTCAAGGAATCATGAAAAAGACGGCACGTAGGGTAACAAAAGATGATCTTGAGAGCAAGATTGATTTTGAATGAAGAAAAATATGAAAAATTGAAAAGGATAACGGCACTTCAAACTAAACTTGATAATGAAAACCGTAGAAGACGAACGGCATTACGTAAACAACGGTTTGAAAATGGCAGTCAAACAAAAAAGGATGAAAGACAGATGGAACACAATCGTCAAAGGTCAAAAGAAAAATATTATAAGTACCGTTTGAAAGCTCAACAAATCAAGCTAAATAAGAATAAAGAAGGAAAAAAAGAAAGAAATCAAATTGGCAAATAATGCTGCTTTTATACAAATCACAAACGCTTTCAAGTCGTCTTCATCGTCTTCATCATAATTAGATGTTGACGGGAATTCGGTCGTAAATCCGTATACCACGCTAAATCAAATGTCCACTTTTGCATGCACGCTTTTTACGATAAGAATGCATGCATAAAGTATTTCGGTACGGCACGCGTCTTCTGCTGCAAAAGATT
>JAOTRH010000010.1:13961725-14006475 GCA_034768845.1 Heliamphora exappendiculata | reverse complement strand
AGCATTCATCACACGGGTGGCACTGCCTATTGCCATCAAAATTAAGGTGGCTACACACATTCTCCACACCAAGCGACGAATTCGTTCCTTTGGGTTATGCTGTGTTGCTGCCTCTACATTTTGTTGTTCTAAGACAAATTCGCTCATGAACGATACCTTTTGCACGCTCTTAGTGAGCTCTGACATTTTCAAAATTTGAACCAAAATTTGAACGCAAAAAGCAAGCGCATTGCTGAGGTAAGCACTACCTCTCGCTTTACTGCCATTCAGTACCGACCCATCTCCACCCTAGCGTAAAAACCAGGATTTCAAACTGGCTCTTACTATACTGTGGCTCACTCCATGCACTATAGGGCTGAAGCTTTAGGGATTTTTTAAGTTGTGGGAAATTACTGGGGGTGTGGGGTGTGGTGTGTGGGGTAGGGAATTTCATCATTTCAATGATTGTGGGTTGAGAGCTAAACCGTTTATCTATTTTTTTTTTTTTGTAAAACAAGTTTGTGTGTGGTATTGAAATGCAATAGTGTGTTGTTAGAGTGAAATCTATCAGTGATACTTGTTGATACTTGTTTATCATTCTATCTGTATCACCAAATGATACATATATCGCTTGGCATTTCCTCTTGTGATTGGTTTGTGGTTATCATAGTTATGAAAACCATGAACATCTAAATGTATCAAACCTTCTCCTTTTGTGGTTGTGAAATTTTTTGGTTGTAGTAGGATGTGTCTATTGATTATGGATTCAATGTGTTTTAAGTGGTGAAACTACAAGTCATTGTTTGTGGTTGTGGTGGGTTGAAATTTTTACAAAGTTGTTATGTATGGCTGTCAAAATGGGTTTCAGCAGTATTGTATCATTGAACATGCCCTATATTTGAAATGTCTTGATTCAGTGTTCCTGAAATGTGTAAGTTTGAAATGCATCAATTATCAATGATGACTACAACCCATTATTATGCATCATTGTATTATGTGTGAGTTTAAAATGTATCAGTTATCAGTAATCAATCTAAGTTTGAAATGAATCACTGATGAATATGCTCCGCATTTGATAAAATGTATCTTGGTGTGCAATTGTTAAAAGGTGAGCAACTGAAAGCATTGTTTTTGTGTCTGTGAATGCTTTTGGGTTGTGCTCGAATGTGTCAATTGCTTCTGAATTCATTGTTTTAGAGGGAAATGAAATCATTGATTAGGGTTTGTGAGGAAATATGTGTTAAGAAAATTATAATAGATAACAATCTATTTGTCATAAACAATCGGTGGATTAATGAAACATAAAAGAAAATTTAAAAAAAAACAGTAACGGAGATTAAGCAGAAAAGGATAAATAAAACTGATAGAATAAGTAAAAATATAATCGAAAAACAGTAATGCTGAAACTGAAAAAATTAAAACAGTAACTATATGTGAACAAAACACAAAAATTAGAATTTTTAAATACTGCAATTAAAGAACCTGAAACAGTAAATGATTGACCGATGCTCGTGTTTGACACAATCTTCTTAAAACGAAATTGCCCTCTTACGGTGCTTCGAGTTCACGGTAAATGTCTCTCAGGATACAACGATCGGCGAGGGACAAAAGTAGCACAGCAATTTGTCACTCTGACGAACCGAAACTAAGTTCAAACTCTATCTTTGAACTCGGGAATGCAGACTATAAAGAACAGGAGAAGCAAAAGAGAGGAGGGAAGGATTTCTCTATTTTCAGTTTTCCAAACCGGGTAAAGAACATCCTTTTAAATAGGCTTCACTGATGGCTGTTTAGTTAAACCGAACATGTATGGAACTTTAAATAATTAATAATTAAATAATTACTGAACCCTTGAACGGTTCGGTAACGGTAACTTTAAATTTAAATAATTAATATTTAAATTTGAAAATTTAAATAAATAAATTTTCAGCAAAAAGATAAGAGTTGATCCAACCCGGCCCGGCTTAGCACAGCCGGCTGGTGCGCGTGTGGTTCAATGGATCAAGTTGAATTTTGTACATAACTCTTCCTCCAACAAAAGTTGAAATGACCCAAAAGGTCAACCTTTAATCTCCAACCTAGGCTTTATAAACCACCAAAAACTTTTATCCACAATTAATGTGGAACAAAGCTATTCACCTTTAAGTTATTTCATTTTTTTTAATTTTCAATGCTCATTTTTGGAGTCAATTTTTCATTCACCTGTTATCGATTTTGAACGCCGTAAAAATCATGATAAACTACTCATAGAGATGAACATATTAAGATTTAGAATCATCAAAAAAAAATTAATTTAATCTAAAATTATTTAATTTTAAAATTAACTAAAATCATGTTCAAAAAAATTTAAAATCCATATATTTTCCAACAATACGTTGGTTTGAACAGTAAAACTCATTAGATTGTAGTAACTGTAAAAATGAAATGCATCTGTTATCATTAAATTGGGTTCTGCTGGATCCACTTTTCCTTAAATGTATCAATTTATCAATGTTCCTAAAATGTCTTGATTTGTGCGTTGTAAAGTTATCATTTTAATTATTCACGAATCACCTATACATTTATTATTTCCATCATTCTCAATAGCTATAAATGCCCGATGAATACATCACTTGGACTTCTCATCTTGTGATTAATTGATAGTTGTCGAAGCTATAAAAAAATAACCTACACTTGTTTCAAGCCTATGTATTTTGAAGCTGTTAATATCTTACTTATTACTATTTTAAATTTAATGAAACTAAATTTATTAAAATAAAAATTGTAAAATTTACTCTATTATAAGGTTTTTTTTTTAAAAAAAGATTAATTTAAAAAATTTTCTTATAAAAAATAGTTAATCATTCATATTCTTATTTTGATATATTTTATTAAAAAAATAAATAAATAAACAAATACTAATTATTTTACAAAAATAATTTTATTTTTGTTATTTTTTTTTACTTTTTTTATTTTTAAATAAATAATTTAAATATTATAAAAATAATTAATTAATTTTATTTTTTTCCTTCTAAATTTATTTTTTTGAATTTTTTTTTATTTTTTCTCTTTTTAATAAACTAAGAAAGTGATAAAAAAAAATAAAAATTCTCGTCTTCTCTCGTACGAACTCAATACTACACGAGAATACCATATCCCTCCTTAACTGCATACATGCTCGCCGGCCTGTTGTGCAGCTACCGAGCGGTAACTGGTAATCTCTCTCTCGCTGTGCCTCTCGCTCATCCAAACGCATCACCGGTCGGAGGCTCACACCGAAATGGATTTCTACCGGAACCACCTCGCTGGTGGCTCGCCGTCGTCCTCCACCTCCTCCTGCGACCCAAACCCTAGCAACTCCCACCACCAGAACCACCACAACGGCGGCCACCACCACCACGACAACGATCCAATGCACTCCTGGTGGGAGTCCGTCTCCAAAGCCCGCTCTCGGATCCACCAACTCTCTTCCCTCCTCCCCCCCTCCTGCACCACCACTACCGCCGCCGCCTCACTCTTCGCTCTCGCCGACTCCGACCGCCCCGCCCGCTCCCTCCTCTCCTCCCTCGACGCCTACTCCGTTCTCTCCGCCGCCCTCTCCTCTCCACTCTCCGGCTCCGGCGACGACCCACTCTGCCAGTGGCTCTACGACACCTACCAGTCCTCCGACTCCGACCTCCGCCTCGTCGTCCTTTCCTTCATCCCCTTACTCTCCGGCCTCTACCTCTCTCGCATCCACTCCCCTTCCCCCTCCGACGCCACCACTGTCCCTTCCCTCGCCGGTTTCGAAGCCGTTCTCCTCTCTCTCTACGCCGCCGAGACTAAATCGCGCGCCGGAAAGCCGATCGTCATATCAATTCCCGATCTTTCCCAACCCTCCCTTTACCACACCCCTCGAAACAAGCCAAACCCTAATCTAACCTCCCAATCTCGGCCGTCGATCGGAGTCCTCTCTGCCCCTCTCGAGCCCCAAATCGCTGTGAAATCGACCAAACGCGCATGTATTGTCGGAGTTGCCCTAGATTGCTACTACAGACAGATCTCTCAGATGCCGAGTTGGTCCAAACTCGATATCTGCCGATTTGCCGCTGATTGGGCAGGTCAGGACTGCCCCTGCAAATTGGAATTTGACAACGCCGAAAACGACACAGAAAGAAACAGTTTCTCCTATGGAATTGCGAAAGAGATTGGTAGTTTGGAAATTGGCGAACATGGTACTGCTTCGGCACCAAAAGGGGTTCGAATTCCACTTCCTTGGGAGCTTTTACAGCCCGTGTTGAGGATTCTGGGTCACTGCCTTTTGGCACCTATCAGTGCCGATGAAGTTAAGGACGCCGCGTCAGTGGCAGTGCGGTATTTGTACGCCAGGGCTTCTCACGACTTGGCTCCTCAGGCTATTTTGGCAACCCGGAGTCTAATTCAGCTCGATAAGAGAGCTCGGGAGGCCGCCAAGGCGGCAGCAGCAGCTGCCAATGCGGCTTCAAATGCCAACACACCCAGTAAAGCCAAAAAACCAGAGATACTTTTGGTTTCGAAGTGAAGGCAGAGTATGTAAGGTTTTAACTTATTTTTTGGTTTTCTTGGTAAAGCTGTGTGTCCTCCCCCCCCCCCATGATTTGCAGGTTAGATTTATAGGTGGAAATGAATGATTTTCTGTGTTTATAGGTTGATAGGTTGAATGGGAGATGTATTTCTGGGCTACTGTGTTGTGTTTCAGAATGTATTCTGTGGATTATGTCCTTGTTATATGTGATTGTGATTGTGTTTGTGCAAGCCTGTACCTTTGGTTGGACATGCTTCAATGGTAATTGCTTTCCTCGCTGATATATTCAGCTGTTATTTCGAAAATGGTGATGCTTTCCTCGAGTGAAATGGATTCTATATTTCATTGCAGGCAGGTGATCTTGTTCTGCATGATCTACTAAAGCTATAGTTTTTTTTATGTTACTTCCTCTTTCAATTTTACGTCTCAATGTCGCATCCTGTGTTTCTTTTAGATAATTATCTGAACCAAATTAGTCATTTTCATTGCAATAAGGATTATGTTTGACAGATAAAGTGTGCTGTCAATTGGATCTTTATTAGGTCCACAGAATCTATAGTCTAGTTGTGATGAGGTCTTAAGTGAGGAAATGGTTAGGATTGACTGGAGGTCTATTCATTTCCCCTTGGTTGACCACCTTCTTGATACTGATTGGATTGTCCTAAACGGGTTTATGAGTTAAAGGCAACAACTTCTCAAGTCCTTAGACATCACAGGCATCAGATAGCAAGGTGGGCCATGCATATCCATTTTTCATGTTGATGAAATTCTCAAAGATTAACAGATGAGTTTCAATAGTTTCCCAATGAAAATATACAAAGAAAAGGAAAAAACAGAAAAACTGCAATCATAAACATGTTCTTCTTTCACTGCACTGAGAATTTCTTTTAATGACAGAAGCCCTACACTTAAAGTTATTGGGTAGGACAGATTATTGCATTGATTTCTAAAGGTTGATTACAAACCTGATTTCCCTATAATTTTTTAACTCACGATTCCTTCCAGTTTTGGAACTTGAGCAACATAAGTAAATTTGTTGGCATATTTGCAATACGTCTTTCTTAATTTCATTCTGGCATCACTTTTTGACTTGTTTTTGGCATTTATTATTGATTTTTGATGCTATACAAACCATAGCATGTTAAAAGATAAGAAGGCAATACTTACAAGAAAGGTAATACTACTGAATCGGTGAAATCTGCATTCTCGGATATGGACCTTCATGTTTTTTATGCAACTGGCCATCGTCTTAAAGCTTGCCAAATTTTCTTATAATTCCAATAACTAACTCAACTTACTAAATGCTGCGACTTAGGGCTACTACTTTGTCTCAAGTATTCACTATAATCCACTATAGTTTCATTAGAAACCTGCTAAATTCCTACCGTATTTTGTTTAGCTGTCAATTTAACACCCAGCAAATGTGAAACTATATATTATTGATCACAAACGCACTATAATGTGTTCATTTCTAGTAGTTTTCCCCTTTGGACCTTAACATTTGTAGTTTATCATTTACCATATAAACAATATTTATGTGGGCATTCAGTTTATCATCATAACACGTTGGATTTTGTTGTTACTAAAGTTGCTATGACTCACCGATAAGACAACACAACAAAATAAACTACACTTTGAGAGATTGTGATGAGAAAGTATTCATGCGCTGCTTGGTGGTGGTTGAACTCAGGATCACTACAGTGGCAGTGATATTGTTAGATTGAACTCTAAAATGGGAAAACAAACTAATTTTTTGGTGGGCAAACCAATTCTATTGAAGACAGATTATCAAGGATTCTGATTTGATTGCAATTCAATCAATAATGCCCAGCTAGAGTTATTCTAGAAGTTAGTCATATTGTTTGAGAACAAAATCTGAGTCAAGGCCTCAAGGTGAAGTTACAAAGTTATTGGTGTCTGATGGAGAAAATCGAAATCCAGTAACAGACAGCCATAGATCCTCAGAGATTGAGAATGGAATATGATTTGATACAATAAATATGATTCCCTACGTAAATATATGATTACCTGTGTAAATTATGCCCTCCTCATTATCTGGTGGCGATGGGCCTCGAATGAATTCATATTAAACTATAGTTTCTGTTGATGTATACATGCGCTTGTGAGCACAAAGCAGGAGTGAAGCTTTGGGAAAAAACGTGACTATGACTATCAGACTATGTTACTGTTCTATGTTACCTGTGCGTGGATGTAGAATATCCTTTCATATTTGCAGTGTAAAAAATCAAGGGAGTTATGCCAGAAAACTTCAATCAATTTTCTTATAGTTCTTCACTTTGTAGGACCTTTGTTCTTTCTGATATGTCCACTTCTCTCATCATAGTGCATTTTTGTATCAAAAGATGATTATTGTGCTGGTTGAAGGGCCATGAAGATTGGAGAATTTCCAGACATTGATTTATTTAGTTGGCCTTTAGTTTGAATTTTGATCACTGAAAGTTGGAGACTAGGACCATCGTCTTCTTCTTTCTTCTTTTATGGATTATATATGAAGAGCCTCATTTAACATCCCGAGCCTCATTTAACATCCTCATGCAAACACTAGAAACAACTTAAGGAGAGGCCTTGGCTTCTCCCAACTGAGATTCCTTAGGCCACCCTCTAATGGGTAAAAGGCCTTCTTTTCTCTTTCCTCTTGTCACTGATGTAATGTCCAGTTCTCCAACTCTTCTCATTTGTTCTCTACTCTGTCACCAAATGAATGATTGGTTGGACACTTCAAAGCCTAACCCAAGGTGAATGAAAGGGGGATAAAGCTTCCAAGACAGAACAAATAAAATAGAAAGCTCAAGTGGAGATTTACAGTTACCCAAATTTTGCATGGTATAGACTACCAATAGCCAGTGCACCCAAAAAACAAAATAGTAGAAAATGGATGCCAGGAAGGCTTTGATTGCTCTTTCTAGTTTGGCCCAGTTGCCTCGTGTGTGGGAAAGTAAAATCTCGTCTTTTGTGGGTCTTTTTTGTGTTGGATGGTACTTCGCTGGTTCTAGTTAGGTTCTCAGTTTGTGTAGCCTCTAGTTTGTAGGTTTACTGGTTTTTGGTAATGAAATCTTCCATCTTTTTCTACAAGAAAAAGGAAAGGGAAAAAAGTGTCTCAGTTGTTTGAACAAAATGACAGCAACAATTACATAACAACCTTTAATACAAGACAATTTTATTGAGTAGAAGCTCTGAAGCTCCAAATACGTAGCTCTTTAGAAAGCATGTTGGAGCTTCATGTATGATAAAAGGCTATCCAAAATAGCTAACAGACTCTCTAAAATGGTTTTACGGAGCCTGTTGGAGTTGCTCTAATTGTTAGAGTCAATTTGGAACAACCTTACCCTTTTAAACTTGAGGAAATAATTCTTCCAATTTGGTCTCACACGTGTGCTGAGTGGCTCCTTAAGGAAAAATTATTAAGTTTTGGATCATAAATATCGCACATTTATGTGAAGCATATCACAAAATGCATAACTTCGCATAATATATAACTAAAATCGTTCGAAATTGCATAGTCCTAAGCCATTTAAAAGTTACTTCTCGTTGCCGGCTAACAACTATTTACAGCAATCGTCCAATTTCTTTTTCTTTCTTTTTTTTTGTTGTCATTTTGGCTTCTTATTTTTAGTCATGGAAGTTAATCCAAAGCAGGCCGGCCTTGCCCTAAAGCCAGTAAATACGTGGTTTTAGGCTCTCAATTTTTAACAAAAAATTAGAATTTTCAAAAATTTAGACATTTATATATGTATATATATATTTTTTATTATAAACTAGCTTCAGGGCCCAAGAATGTGATCCTGTAAATATTTATATTGGATATTTAGATTTATTATTCATTTACTATTTTTATTTTATATTTTATATTTGAATGTGTTATATTTATATTTATAAAATAAGACATTTATATTCTGTGAATATTATTCATTTACTATTTATATTTTATATTGAATGTTTTTAAATATTTTATGAAATTAAAACTTAAAATAATTAATACTTTTGTGATTTTAAGATTTTGAGATTTCGAGATTTTTTAAATTGCAGATTATCAAGATAAAATCATAAAATTATTAATCGTAGTAAAAAGTATAAGTCTGCGTCTGAAAAAAGAAAAAATAAGCAAAAAGTAGACAAATCAATTCAATCTCAAATTAGAACTCTTGACAAGTTTTTTGGTAGTAAGAATCAAACAGAGAGTTTAGGACCATTAAATTCAAATAAAGATTTGTTGAATGAAAAAATTAAAAATTTAGTGAATGATGAAGCGATTCATTCCATGAATGAAAATGTAAATGAAAATAAGAGTGACGACAATTAGAATGAAGACCGTGATGTAGAAAGTCAAATTTTAAATATTGATGATCTAAGTAATTGGACAACATTGATCAAAATTGAAGAGACTTGTTACGTAAAAGAAGTTCTGTGAGAAGAGATAATGCCAAATTTTTCAAAGATGATAGTCAAAGATATTTTTTCTCTATACATTACACTCGGCATTTATCAAATGGGAAGAAACGTGATAGAAAGTAGCTTGTTTATTCAGATATTGTTGACAAAATATTTTACTTTTGTTGTAAATTGTTTAAAGAAGAAGACAACAAGACCCTATTGGCTAATGAAGGATTGAAAATTGAAGAAGAATTATTGCAACAAGCTTGAAACGTTCTTGGAACATGAAGGAATTTTCGATATTGATGGGAGAGATTTGCTTTTAGAATTGAAAGTGTTAAAAAAAATTTTACCAAAAGAAACAAAGAAGTCACTTGAAGTGTTAAACTATTTGAAAATAATATAAGATTATTTCTCAAACACATAGATTGCTTATAGAATTTTTTTGACTATACCTGTTACTGTTACTTCTAGATAAAGAAGTTTTTCAAAATTAAAATTAATCAAAATTTATCTTCGATCAACCATGTCACAGGAAAAATTGAATGGACTAGTTATGTTATCTATTAAGAAAAATATTGTAAAAGAACTTGATTACACAAGTTTAATTAGTATTTTGCTACTAAAAATACAAAAAAAAATTGTATTTAAACTATAGTTTTGAGTTATTGTAATGAGAAGTACTAATTTTTATGATTTTATTTTTTCAGTTATTATTAATTTTTAAATTAATTTTATTATTATTTTTTTTTAATTTGTATTAATTTTTAAAAAGTTTTATCTGACAAATTCCCCTTAAACCCTCCAAAAACTCAGGCGGGCCGTTATCCAAAGGGATGTGTTTCATGTTCTAGTTCCGCTCAAATTCCTTTAATAAGCTCTTCAATGTTTTTGTTTTTTTTTATTCTTATCCTAGACACTTGGCCCCTATTTCGAATAGCTTATTTGCCTCTCGTTTTCTTTAGATTTTTTAAAAGATATTTGGTCATTATTTTTTATTCCTTACTACATGAGTTCCGGATGATAAAATGATATTTAAATAATATAATTTTTGTATTATCTTAACATTTCATCTTACAGGTCACTAAAATTTTTAAATAATCTTTATAAACACAACTTAAAACGATTTCAAATAATCTTATAAAAATAAAAATAAAACAAAATATAGATAACCCATCTCTGTTAAGGGTGACAATTATGTTTGGCTTAACCACTCTGAAATAAATTTTTTTATATGACCATTTTGTATTTTAATAAAAAAATTTATATTAATTTAAATGATGATATTTTTAAAATTCTCTCGTCATAAGAAATTAAAAAGATAAAAAAATTGATCAAAAAATTTTAAAAAAAAACTAAATAAGACAAAAAAAAGCCACTTTAAGGCTTTTGTAGCTTTTTTTTTGTCTTTAGTAATTTTTAAAATTTTTTTTTTTTTAGGACGCTATATTTTTAAATTTCTTTTGTCATGATTAATGGACAAAGTAAAAAAATTAATCCAAAAAATCAAAAATATTCATAAAAAACAATTATTTTTTAAAAAAGTCACAAGAAAGTCATTCGATAACATAATCCACAAGAAAAATAAAACGAAGAAAAAATATATAAGAAAGTAACTTTTCATCATCAAACTAGTTTGTAAAAAGGTCAATAAAAATTAATTTTTAGTTTTTTATAATAATCTTAGGCGTCTACGAAATCTATTTTGTGAAAGAAAAAAAAAATTCTTTGCAAAACAACGGTTATCGTGAATTTCACATTTACATGCAAGAAAATAAAACTATAATTTTTCCCTTATTCTTCCATCAATTAAGCCTTGGATTCTACAAATAATAAGTACCAGTAAGCTATAAGCTTTAGGTTTCAAAGCCACTAGCACCAGACATGAAGAAAGAAGTTGAAAGCCAACCCCACTGTGAAGAAGAAATCAAATTACATTCTATCTACATTTCAAACAAATCCAGATCAAAAATTGTATGCTACAAATGGCTAAATTATGCAGAAAAAGGGGTCAGAAATTGAAGCACAAAACATAAATTAAACAAACTCAGCAATTATGTCCGTCCTCATACATTAAATCGATTATGCCCTTGATTGGGGAAAAGAAAAAGTATCAAAACAAAACAAGAATAACCATATGTTTCCTCTTCATTTTAACAATCATCTCGACCAGACATTATCAAACCAGCAAGAGCACGGCGGTCACAACATCATCTGAATTTGCCGAGTTCAATTTTCTTCTTTAAAGCCCTTCGACCGTGGTATACAAATGAATCGACAATCCCCACCACCGTGAATATACCTGCATAAAAAGAAAAAAGAAAAAAAAAAGGAGATTGTATAACTTATAGGCCGTGCCAAAGTAATTGAAGGCATTACCTGAAGTCAGGGTAAGAGGATTACAAGGTTAAAATTTCTCTAAAAATAAAAATAAAAATAAAAACAAAAACGAGATTATACATATGGCTAACTCTTTAAATTCCTAATTCCCAAACAAGAAAATTTTGGTATAAATAAATTACAATACAAGAAGGCATTACACGCACAAAATTTAAAAAATATTTTTTCTTTTCAAAATTAAGGCCAAGATCTCGTAGTTTTAAATGTTGAAATGCGTTGGTTCAATATATTCCATCTTTTTCTTCCAAAATAAAAAAACAACGAAAAAAAGGAGTTCTATGTATCTCCGGGGCCGAGGGAACAAATAGGCATGGGAAAGAGCTCCCTCTCCCATTGTTGTTCGGAGATCACCCATCGAATTCATTCTTAGAATCCTTCATACTACTCTTTAAGCCCACGGGAAGAAATCTCAAGATTATGCATGCATTCGTGTATGTCCTACAGATCTACCCACTATTGATTGAAAATTGGAAATTGATATTAACAAGAAACGGTTGCTTTAAGACGTTATTGGTTTCAAAATGGATTTTACTAGGTCCAATTGGTCATTCCACCAGCGCAACTAGTGTCCAGCTCCCCCCTTGCCATTGTCATTACTTGTACTTAACCCTGTCAGCACAACTTTTTTGTCCACACCGACCGCATAAATGTGGGGAAAAGACCATTCATTATAACGATTTCAAAATGGATTTTACCAAGTCCAATTGGTCATTCCACCAGCACAAGTGTACAGCTCTTTTTTTGTTTTTTTAGATAAGTAATTAAATATTATACCAAAAAATGATTTAACAAGGAAGAGCAGAAGCCACACCCTAACCAACAAACAGAGCAAAAAACTCTCACAACCCGAGAGTTAGGGAGGATCGTAGCAATACAAAATTCATACGTCTCAAAAGAGACAACTACCAAAAACTAAAGCACTACCCAAAATTACCAAAGATCTTTTTTTCGATTAATCGAAAGATGTTTGATCTTTTGATCTTGCTTCCTTTTGTTCTCCTCTTTAGATGCTGAATTTGAATTATCTTTCCCTTTGGATTTTATTTTATCAACCTCTTTACTAGGAAAAATGGTCTTCATGGTAGACACAATTGGAGAAGATGTGATATTATCAACAACAATTCGCTCATCTTCATAGATATTTTCTTTCCTGAGCTCACAGAACGAAAGAATGTCAAAAACATTCGAAGATTTTGAAATGTTAGAAGTGGAAGCCTCACCAAGCTTCCTCGATGGTTGAGCCTCGAACCCATTTGCTTTCCCATGAGAAACTTGATTAACATTTTCCTTTCTTTTCTTCACATCAATCCATTCCTCATTTGAGTTTTTGTTGTCATTCTCATCTTTTCTCCTCCAAATTTGTTTATAAATTGTTACGCCCTCTTGCGCATTCACACAATAATTAAGATTGTGACCAAATATATTACATTTAATACATCTTAAAGGAACCCAAGAAGTTTCCACCCGAATAACATAAGGATCCCCATATCCTAAATTTATAGGAAATGATTTCAGAATATCTTTGTTAGCCTGTACCTCAATGCAAATTCGAAAAAATGTGAGTCTATTTCGAGAGTGCGTTAGATCATCCACATACAAAGGCTTCCCAAGAATAATACTTGTCAAGTATTTTATCCCCACTTCTGTCTAAAATTCAAGGGGAACATTATATAAATTTACCCACAATGGTACACTTGAAAACTTCTTTTTGGAGAACGACATACCCGGCTCCCCTTTTTTCAGCACAACATATCTCCCTTCGCAATAGTATAGACCATTCTCAAAAATTTCATCAAAAACCTCATCACTTTTAAATTTAAAGATAAAATATCCATTTTCAATAAATATTGCATCTTTAATATTATCTTTCCGTATTCTTTCTGACCAAGCTTTGATATAATAGAAAGACACTCTTTTATCAAAGAAATAACCAACCAAAACATGATCCCAAAGAGAAAGGCCTAACTTAGATATATCTAAAGGAATAGCATACACGCCCTCCACCATAGGGTCTACATCATACTTTTTGATTCGATGTCTTGATTTAGCAATTAATCATTTTTCACAAATAATGGATGACCAAGAGGAAGCCATAATATCTTTAACCAAATTTACTCCATTCTTATTAAGTTCCTGGGGAGAAAGGATTAACGGAGTACAATTCCCTCCATTCTTCACACTACCACTTTTATCTATCAACACTTCACTGGCATCAAAACCAAGCAAGTGAATGTCTCTACCTTGGCCAGGAGAAGAAGTCTTAGAAAATGGTACAAAAAGGCTTTCTTTTTCCGAAGAATTGTATACCATAAACCCGCATGTAGTAGCTTTATTACTAGTACCCAAAACCGGCCATTCTTCAGCATTCATCAAAGTTTTAATGGGAGTGTTCCAAGCATTGGGTTTCTCGACATTAGTATCTAACTGTGGGGAGCTAGAGATTCTGCATGAACAAGTACCCATACAAATATAACTATTTTTAGCATCCACTTCATCTGACTAGCTTAGGCACTCCGGTGCCATACCTTTGTTAACAACATGAATGGAATTTGGTTTGAGCCATGAAACAGTAAAATTTCCATCTGATAAGGATTTTGGAGGGCCTTGAAGATGGGAAGAGCGACGAAGAGATATTTCTCCTACTTCAATCTTCCACTTGTTCATGAAAATCTTTTAAGTAGATTCTCTTAGATGAACTTTTTGATTTCTTTGAAAAAAATTTCCCAATTAAAATCACTCAATATAGCAGAACAGTTCAAAGAAAGCATAAACAAAAAGATTGTACATACCAGGCCCCAAAATATTGGGGTTTTGAGCCGCGAAACCCTAGAAAAAGGCAGAGCAAAGGCTCTCCGTGTTTGATGCTTTTGTCCCTCCGTCGGTTGAGCAAAGGCAGAGCAAGTCGAAAACACAAAGCAGAAATGGATTGAGTAAACCCAGAAGTATTCTGTTTCACTTTTGTTATCCTGTTTCACTTCCTTCAAGCTACAATGTCCCGAAACCCCAATCGACAATTTCCCCCTTCAGATACCAGATGTCGTGATTTCCCCTTTGCAATTTCCTTTGGCGAAACCCTAAATGTTGAAACCCCTGTTAGAGAACTCAAACTAGTAGTTGTAGAGAGCGATATCAAATCGTCCGAACACTTTCGTTCGTGGCTAACCGAAGTTGTCAGACACTCAAAGAGAGTTTCGTCGAGATCGAGATCGCCGACGTGAGTGTTTTGTCAAGATCGATATCGCCGCCGCCGGCCGCTGTTTCAATTACCTATCGATGTCAACCTCACTTCTTCTCCAGTTGCCCTCACCTTCTCTTTGCAGTTTCGATAATTTATGACTTTGTGTTTTTCTTGTAAGTATCAATTTGTTGTTATACATGCCAAACTCTTTTTTCCTCTTCCCCACTCATGTTCTGGTTCATCCATTGTTACTGATCAAAAACAATTCTTCAACTTGTGCTTTTAACTTCACCCAAAATGCAACTCTGTTCTTGATAACTTCAAAAATCTCACTCCACTTTGGAGCCACCCCTGCAAACGCTGCCTCTCTCACCTAGGGGAAATTAAGACATCGATTTTTCATTTGCAGGGCGTGTTCGATGGGCACTGTGTGTAGTGTACAGCTCCCCCCTTGCCACTGTCATTACTTGTACTTAACCCTGTCAGCTCAACTTTTTTGCCCACACTGATAGCATAAATGTGGGAAAAAAACCCTTCAAAGCTTTTTGTCAAAAGCATGGTATTTCATGTACTTTGACCCACCATATTCATCTCAACAAAATGGTGGTGTTAAAACCAAACTAAACTTTTGTCCCAATCAATTGGGTCAGCTACATAAATCTTTTTACATCATTCTATTTTGTTAAAGGCCATATATTCAGTAAGTTTTAATAGGTTCATATTCTTTTTTAATACGATATCCCTTATCAATTTAGGTATATCCCTCGCTTAGTGTTTTCATTGCTCATGATTTTGTCACTTTTTCTTATTACCGCATCAACTGGTAATAAGAAAAAGTATGTACCTTATCAATTTAGGTATATCCCTCGCTTAGTGTTTTCATTGCTCATGATTTTGTCACTTTTTCTTATTACCGCATCAACTGGTTTACATTGTATGTGTCCAAACTACCTTAATCTATTTTCTCTCAACTTGTCCTCAATTGGTGCAACTCATACCATTCCACAAATCTTTTCATTCCTATTTACTCGTAATTCTTTTGGCACTAAAGCTTTCCTCCACATTTCTAACTTAGTATTAACTCAACTCCTAGTCTCATCCACTAAGACAATAAAAAAAACAGCTTGGTGTATGAAGTTCCCGCATATGCAGGGTCCGAAAAAATGGGTGGAGCGCAAAGGGTCAATAGTACGCAAACACTAAGACAATATCATTAGCAAAAAACATACACCATGAAATATAATCCTGAATATGTCTAGTCAATTCATCTATTATTAAGGCAAAAAGATAAGGACTCAAAGTCAATCCTTGGTGTAATCCTACTGCAATTGGGAATTCACTTATTTCTCCTGCAGGTGATCTAAATATCGTGGTAGCTCCATCATACATGTCTCTTACCATATCAATATACCCATTTGTCACTCTCTTCCTCTCAAACACCCACCACCATATGATATATCTAATCACTCTATCATAGGCTTTTTCTAAGTCTATAATAACCATATGAAATTCTCTCTTCTTTTCTTTGTACTTCTCTGCTATAGTTGATCTACAAGGCAAAAAACCAAACTAATTCTGTGACACTGTTAGCATTAGATGATGTTCAATGACTCTTTCTTATAAATTCATCGTATGACTCATCAACTTAATACCTCTATAATTATTACAATTTTAAATATTTTTTTCATTTTTATATATAGATAATAGAACACTCTTCCTCCACTCATAGAGCATTTTTCTAGTCATTATAATTTTACTAAAATGGTGGTGTTGAAAGCGAAAGAGAAAAACCACACAATGCTTAACATGGCACATCGTATGTTAAAATGTAACAATATGCCACAAGACTTTTAGGTTGACGCCACTTTTCTCCAAATGAAGTATTTGGAACAAAACACAAGAAGAGGCCTCAAGATGAGGCATAGATAGATTATATCATCTCACAGCTTGTGTTGTGGTGAGAAAAGGGGACACGAACTGGCTTCCCTTGCTTACTTACCAAACCAGAAGAATTAGACTTTTAGCAATGGAATATAGTGAACAGATAGAGAAACTAATTATTGCATTGCCATTTGCAAACCATATTGCAGAACACATATCCTCATCCCATGAGAAAAGGAAATCATGTGTTTTCTGTGTTACATGGAGGAAAGTAATTTAAGACTCAATTTTCAAATATAAATAGGGGGTTCGGGGAAACAAGGATGGCGATGGCTTAATGTTCTTTCTTTACGAAGATGATAAATTGCGAAATCGTATTTCTTTTTTTCACTGAACTTGGAGAAACTGCCTTGTCAGTTGACCTAGGCACTTTTTTGTTGGGCAGTGAGTTGTGGTTCTACATACATCATGATATTAAGTATGAAGTGCCACATATTGTGAACAACCAATGGCAGAAACAGGGCATACATTGCTGCCAGAGCAACTTGAAGGCCTAACAAAATTAAAGAGTTAATATTATGTCAATAATCAACAGTTTCAAAAGCTTAAACCTTCAAGAAATAGAGTCATGGATGTAAGTCAGTATCTTGCATATCTACTGCCTTGGTCCTATTTTTTTTTTCTCCTTATTTTAAGCATCTGATGTCAATTTTCATGAGACGCACTCCTGAGATGCATGCATATGCTACCACATCATGGATTTGCTACAATGTATCTGCTAACAGGGGATATATCACTTCTACTGCCTTGAATTGAAAGGCACGAAACAATGCAATTCACCATTACTAAATATCAAAGCATATGCGATGGAAAGGGAAAATATAGGATAAATTGAATTACGGCAATACTTGTACTATGCACAGGTGGGGATGGATATATCTCCCGACTCTTCATTTTTTCATGCATTTCCCGGACCAACCTTCGTGTTATTTTCCTCATTTATTTCACGTATCAAGATTTATTGCAATACTTGTACTATGCACAGGTGGGGATGGATATATCTCCAGACTCTTTATTTTTTCATGCATTCCTTGGATCAGACTTCTTGTTATCTTCATGTATTGAAATTTATCGTCTCCATGGAGTTGTTACAACACAGATTTTTAAGCATCAGACATGGTTTTAAAAACATGAATATTCAACCAATTTGGAGAACTTATCTGAATCAGAATTTCCAGAATTTCTAGAATTTCTCATTTAACTCTCAAATTTAAAAATTATTGATTCAGTTTTTCATTATTTTTTGCCGTATTCAAATAAATTTTTTCAAATTTCATCCAAATTTTCAGAAACTCAGCTAACTTTTCAACCATATTAATACATAGCGTTAGAAGGAAAAAACCCTCTTTTACCTGAAGTCCAAACCCAGTGTTGATTGACCAACTCAAGTTAGGTCAACTAGTTGAAATCCACAATTACATGATAATTTTGAAATAGTTGGAGAATTTCAAAACCATGGCTTTCATGGACACAATGAAACAAGAAAATGCCCTTGGAGATAAATTAACATTTCTGCAAGTACATACAGGAAAAAAGAGAGAAAAAAAGATATTGGAAAACTTAATAAAAACGGTGCTTATATTACCTCCAATTATTGCACAGAGATATGTTACAAAATGTAAGAACGACATATGCCCCTCTGTGAAGGTCACCTGCAGCATGCAAACTTAATCTGTAATATAACGAAGCTGATTTCTTGAGTTCATCATTGTAACTTTGATTATGCCACTTTCAAACCATATGCATAGAGCTGCTGGATTTTCTATCGAAAATTAGATACTGTCATACATAGGTGTGTATTGTACTTCATGGCACCAAGATAAGATCTCCAATTAAACCCTTCCAAATCCCAAGAAGATGTTTTTGGGGTATGCTAAGTAAAAACTTTGGAAGATAAAACGGTTCTTAAATGATCTTATTTGTAACCCTCAAGAAAGAAAATCAAAATAAAAAAACTCCACCAATGAAAGCTTGACTGGCTGCAGAATCATGACCTAGTTTTCTATCAGCTTGTTGAAAATGGAGAAAGAAACGCACCTTAATAGGAGAAAGGTCGTAAAAGAAGTAAACTCCAGGAGGCGACTGAGAACGACCTGGTTCCATACTCTTGAAATGCTCGGTCACAGAGAACTGTATATACAAATACATCCATCTTTGGACATCCAATGAAAAGATAATAGAAAGAAAAACGTCACATCACCAGTATACAAAGAAATACCTGATTTGACCGAATAGTGCGGCCTCTAACGTCGGCGTAGATAGTAGGGACCACCTGGGCATAAATAGAAAATTATAATAACGTCATTAATTTTTTATGACACAAATTCAAAAACAATGCATCTATGCCTAGGCAAATGCTAGCAGAAAAGCAATAAAGAAAACAAGAAGGAAAACAGAGGCCTAGTATGGTAGCATAAATCTGATATATTTCAAACCCATTATTTTCTCACACAGATACCTAATGAACATTGACGTATACAGGAAGAATATAAAATCTCTTTTTCCTAGATAACTATTGATAGGGATATCTTCTAGTATCTAAAAAAACTTGCCTTCATGTGTGCTGTAATTATGAGAGGTCTCTTTGATTCTTATTTACTAGAAATGGTGATCCATAAATATATGGGTTCCTCTTATTTTCTTACTTAATAGATCTATAAGATAAAAGATTATATTTATAGTAATTTTGAAAATTATCTATTTAATTTGATAGTGAATATACTTCATAATCATTTTGTCTAGAGTCATGCTCTTTTGGGTGTCATTTTGATCCTTCCAATGATGCCAGAAGTCCCTTTAAAAATGATAAATGCCATCCAATTTGCCCAAGTTAGCGCAAAGCATGATCACGGCTTAAACTATCGCGAAAAGGAAAAAAACCGATTCAGTAATTCTATTTAGAGAGAGTACATAATTAGTAATGGCATGATGGCTTCCATAGAACGACTTGTGAATGAGACAATCCACTGACTTAAATGTGAAGATCCTACAAATTGGAATTCTACATACCAAGGATGAAATGTCGAGATTCTGCTTTCCTTTGAGGCAATTATCGATTCTGGGAAGCAATTCTAATTGGTTGATAAAAATAGATTTCAATGCTTTTTTTTTTTTTTAGTTTTGTTTTTCCTTAGTTTAGCCAGTTTATCATAAAAGGTAAAACGAGGTAAAGTAACCTTGTGTAGATTGTCATCTAAGTGGACGTTTTCTTCTTATGGAACAAGGGAATAAATAAATCAAATCATAGAAGAGCCAACGTGCAGGATGCTGAAATTGACCTAGGAAAATCACCAATTTGTCATGCAGAGATGACTCTCTGGTCTTCGTGAGAGCAAATTGTCAGCAGCTGAGGGGGGTTCAACCTTGATTCAATGTAGTAATAGGACAAAAGGCCTAAAAATAATCCAATTAAGTTAGAAGGCTGGTGGTGGTGAGATGGTGGATAAATGACTCGCTTATTAACTGGGACAAGTGGCATGGAAGTTTTCTACTGTTCTACCTTATACTTGAGGGTTTTCAACATGGGCATTATTTAAGGCAAGTTTTACTTGAAATTCAGGTAAGGACAGTAGAGATGTCAAGAGGGGCAGGACAAGTTCAGATTTTGACACAAATAAATTTGATTGTTATACAACTTAGATTTATAGACATAAGATAATATTATTATTGAAGAGAAAATTAATTGGATTCCAACCGACTCCAGGAAGTTCTAGATGTATATTATTATTACAAGGAAAAAGTATGAAATCTTATTCTTTATATATTTGTCTCAAACAGGGATCAATTTCAAAATTTTGGATATTTTATTTGAATTCATTCGAACAGCTACATTGAAGATTCACAAGATTCAATCACAGAAGGCCTTGGAATATATATGCCAGTTCAAATTGGAATATCGTAAAATAATGATTCCAACATATTTTTGATCCCAATGGAGAGGTTAAAAAACCCTATCAGGGTGGAAAATACAGTATCGTTCAAGAATGGGGAGATTGGAACTTGCAATGGCAAGTTCATATAAACTACTTGCTAGTGCCTTTTTCTCCCTAGCAGTCTAAGGCTTTGAGCAGATTGAAATAAACTTTGCTTAAGAGTGTTTCACCTAAGAAATGTAACTACCACTTTAAGTGGGAGTTGTGTGCTCATAGTAGCTATAGGGACTGGGAATCCATGTTGGGTAATTAACTCTCATAACTTGACGGCAAAGGAGATATGGTACAAATAGATATTACCAATGAAGGAAACTTTATTCACTCACAGAAATTAATTGTTGATGGTGTAGTGGGTTAGGGGTGCCTTGGAAAGGAACAATGCAGGGACCTCAAAATTTCAACAGAGAAGAAGTTTCAAAGTCCGCGACAAATCAAGCATCAAGTGATGTGTGGAGCATGAACCCAATTATTGGAGGTGGTTGCATTTTGATTGAATATCTAGTTGCTTGAAAAGGGACAAACTACATCAGCATGAAAATTTCTCAGAAATTTGAATCATTGGAAAGAAGTTAAGGTCAATGTTTGGTTGTCACACCATTACTCATGAAGGTTGGATTGTGATGGAGACTGGAGAGTAGCCAGGTTAGGTTACTCAGGTTTGAGGATGGCTAGGTCAAAAGATTGAGTTTAGTTGGCCAGGGATGGCTGACAGTCTTTTCCTCTTACAAGGAATCAGACATTGGGTGCTCTGTGCTCCTACGAATTTCTTATAGATGTAAGGGACAATCCTTGGGCAATAATCTTATCAGTAGATGTTAATATAATAAATTAGCACTTAAACCTCTCAATTATTATTGAATATTAGATCACTGGTTTTCCTAAAACACTACGCCATATGGAAATGAGCCCAACAATTATATCAAACCATTCAATACCCTTCCTAATGTGTAACCGTTACTTGCAGATGGAGATGCAAACACCCATATATGCGGAAAAGCATAATGCAAATGGGGAACAAATATATTCAGAGAGACTTGACCCCAAGATTTTCTAGAAACCAAAACTCTAAAACCATATTTTAGAGTTAGGAAATTGGCTCAATATCACATATCAAGCTATCCAACAAAATAGTATTTGTGTTTTGATATGGTTCATGTTTGGTGATAATCAAGGGATTCTAACAATTAATTGAAGATATTTTATGAAATTATGGTTTAAGATCCCTCATGGTCTTCAAGTTGAGGAGTGGAAGATGGCTCCTTTTGTCATCTATATTTTCGTTTTGAAAGAACAATTGCATCTTAGAAAACACATCCCAGAATTTGAAATTAATAATTTGAAGATTTGATCTACCTACTTTGATCATGCCAATCCGAGTTACCACTAAAGACTACTAACCTATCAAACTGCATCTTAGAACACACCTGTGCCCAGACACTAAATATGATCCACCAATTTTTTTCCCTATATCGTCCTGAGACTGGAAATGTACCGAGTTGAGCTTTAAGGTGTTTCGGCTTGCTCAGCCAAGATTTTTTTTTTTTTTTTTTGATAAGATAAATTCATTTAAAGAGACATTAAGAAAATGCCTTCCAAAAATACAGGGAGAGAACCCGTTACAAAAAAGGCACAAAACTCCCACAACAAAGAGTACAACAACTAAAACTCCACTAAAAGTTTACTGCACAAATAGAGATTCAATAAAATCCAATGTATCATCCATTGGAAGATTTCCTTACTTAGACAACCAACTATACAAAGTAGTATTCATGGCGAGCATAGTCATCACTATTCACGCTCGGGACACATGGTGAAAGTTCAAAATAGTACTGAACAAACTTGGAGAGACTTTAAACAGATGGACGAGTGCAGATATGTGAGGCCATCTCCATTCAGGCTCAAGAGATAGTTATATCACGAGGTCATAATCCAAGTTCAGTTTAGCTCGATTGATCAACGGGTAGTTACACTTTGCACTTTAACTGTGAAAGTTCAAAAGAGTACTGAACAAAATTGAAGGAGACTTTAAAGGGATGGACATGCGCACACACGTGAGGCCATCTTATGAGAGTGTTTAGCATTACTGGAACTTATAACTTATAAATTGTCGTTTATAGTAGGAGTTGTGAGTGTTTGGTAAATATATTAGCTTGTAATTGAAATAGAATAAAATAATTATAACTTATAATAGAAATTGTGAATATTTGGAGAAGATTGTAACTTATTGCTAAAATTAGTGGCAGAAAGCTAAAAACAGGCAGCAGAAGCTTGCCAAACACCCCCTAATATGTTTTGTACCATACTACAGATAGTAGTAACTACCCACCAAGCATGCCTAAAGGCACTTTAAATATAATATAAACATAAATTCATTTTAAATAATGAACATTATTTTTAATTAATTAATTATTAATTTATTTTGATAATCGGGTGTTCGGGTTAGCTTGCGCGCCTCGACTAATCTCAAGCTCCTAAAATTAACGGTCGGGCATATTTTCAATGACCCTGAGGAGATGAGAACTGGTGACCATATAAGGAGCAATCTTTTTTAATTATGAAGGGAGATATTTTAGCATTTCTAGACATATGTACAAAACCAACAATATTTTTGGACAGTATATATTAAGACTATATTCTTTTATGGGAGATAAAGAGAAAAGTTGGGTTTGTAATAAAAAAAGAAAAAAAAGTTGGGTATAAAATGAAAAGAGAGAGAGAGAGAGAGAGAGAGAGAGAGAGAGCTTTAAATGAAGATAGAAATGAGAGCTAGTTAGTGAGAGAGAAGAGAGAAAGTGCCACGTAGGACAAATGTCAATATCAACCCTTCTCACTTTTGTAATAAATTATATACATTTCTTCCAATGGCCAAGGACAAAAGGTTGCAGAGATTTAAAAGGGCGGTAGGACAAACTAGTGGCATGCACGATACACTTGTTTACCTTATATAGCTTCAACGGTCAACTTTGCTATAGAAATAAAAAATCTCACTTTGCTTTGAAAGAGTTACAAAACAGCCAAAAAAAGGAAGCCTATATTCACAAAAATAAATAAGCTAAGCACAAATCTGGTTGGGCTCGGGTCATTTTTTTTTTTTTCAAAATCAAGCTTGGGTCAGCTTTTTGATAAACAAACGAACATAAATGAGCCCGATTACAGGCTGGGGAAAGATGTTCATTTGCAGCCCTAAATCTTGCGTTTTTGTTGTTTATGCACGTAGTAGCCTAAAACAAATAAATAAATAGAACCTGAAATTTATTAAGGTAAGAGAACTTTGTGAAGATTTAAACTAGCTATACATATTAATGCGATTAATCCCACTATAATCAATTTTACAATACAAGGAAAGGCAGAGAAAAAGTTTGGATTGCTAATTACCATAGCATGGTTTGATGCAAATTGTACATAGGTTCGTCTTACTCCAAACCTTGTGTCAAGATGCCCACATCCTTGTGTACGATATAGAGTTTCATGCCTCATGCACTGGGCTGCCTTTTTATATATTTATTTTACGAGTAAAGAAGAGTTTGACATCATTTCAATAGCTTATTTGCATTTTGTTTTAATCCTTGATTCCACCATTTACTTTTGTGTGGATATCGATACGTAGACCTGGAATCATAACTAATTAATTAATCAATTATATGACTTATATTCATTAATAAATAGATTTTACTTAGTATTCCCTATATTTCATGTCCAAAATATTTCTGCTTTCAACTTTTAGCATAGGGCTTATGAGGGCAAAAATTTGATCCTTAATTAAAATTAATGTATTGTTAAAAGAAAATCATTTCACCTTCAAAATTATGTCAAAAAAATTTGACTATGATACACATACTTTCCTACATTTTAGATAGAAATGTTTCGATGCTCCAAATAATGTTATTTGGCATATATATTTGAAAATCTCTGCATTCCCAGTACAAGAATCGAGTCTTTGAGAGGAACAGTTCATTTTTCACAAGTAAAACAAGGCTTTACTAATAAAAAATTGGTCCTTCTACGAGCTATATGGATTCCTTGCAAGTCATGAGGCGTTCATCTAGCAGTTAGTGTTAGGGCAAATACGAAAAACAACAGCAAGAGAATAACACAAACATACACAGAAGACACAATTTATATGATTCATCCAAAGCTAAGGCTATATGTCCACGAAGTTGCGATGATTTCACTATAAGATGAGACAATACAATACAAAGGTTAAAACCCAACCAAAAGCAAAGAATATAAATACTTACAAACCAGATCAGAAGCTAGAACGGGCCAAAATATTTCCTCGAGGGCGCTGCACCCAAACCCCTACGAGACTTATCCATGAGCACTCCAGCTCAGTCCTAACGGCCCAATCCTCCAGTTCATGGATTAAGTTTCACAAAAAAACCCATTTAAAATCATAGTGCTTCAAGAACGGGGCAGGTCATGAGTTGAGCCCCCAAATAAAAAACCAAACTCCACACACCTAGTGGTTAGTGCCATGTTGGATCTTCCATTTCGCACACATATGCGACTTATAACTTGAGCTAACACCTCCTTTTTTAATAAATGCAATTTACTACATCAAAAAGGACAACAAACCAACTGAAAACATCTACAGTTAACTGCCGGTAATTCACAAAAGCAGGAATATAGACATTCAAAAATTAAACAATGGCACAAGATTTGAAACCATTGTCAACTTCTAATGCATTAACATTTATGACATTCTCAACTAGGGTTGTAATACCGGTTAAAGGATGATGCATCGCTCCTCCATCACAGACATCAAAATAAAATAAAAATGATATTGAAGAGAAGCTTATTTCAACATTCATTCACATTGTTAATTCTCTTAGCTTCCACCCTAGACGCTAAATAGAGGAAAGAAATGCAAGGGGAGAATTTTTGAAGCTAAGAATACTGACCTCGATAAAATATTGGTATATTCCTTTTGATGTTTCTTGAACCCATTGCACCCTAAATGAATGGAGGAGGAAAATATTATGCAAGTGTTTAGTGCAGCTGACATACTAAATATAAACAGAAAAAGAAAGATATATTTTTTTTTCAAATCCTTACTTTACGTGTAATGTAACATAATATCTAAAAATTTATGCTAAGAGTGATTCTTTTCTATTTTTACTTTATTTCTTTAATAGTATTCTTGTACTTATCTGTAACCTAATAATATATAATGATATGTGGGTGAAACAGGCCAATTACCTCTATGAACTCTTTCTTCTCCTCTCTTTTCTTCTTTTCTATCTCTTCTTCTTCCTTCTTCAAACCCTAAATCAATATTCTACTATTCAACTTGGTATCAGAGCCAGGTTCTAATCCTGGGATCTATGGGTGATATTCTTACGAAGCCGCTGCCGCGTTCTACTTTTCATCACTTGCTTATCAAGCTAGGCATGTTTGATATTTATGCTCCAGCTTGCGGGAGAGTGTTAAGAGTAATTCTTTTTTATTTTTACTTTATTTCCTTAATGGTATTCTTGTACTTATTTGTGACCTAATAATATATAATGATGTGTGGGTAAATGAGGCCAATTACATCTATGAACTCTTTTTTTCTTCCTTTCTTCTTTCCTATCTCTTCTTCTTCCTTCTTCCTTCTTCAAACCCTAAATCAATATTCTACTATTCAACTATTTCAAAATAAATACTTGTGCCATGCCGAAGTAAGGATGCTTATGGTAAAAGTTGATTATTGAAAAGTAGAAACTAAAAGCACCAAAAAAGAGCTTTTCGAAAATTAGTTTTTACAAATTATTTTTGGCCCATGAGCGACAAGCAAAAATTGTAAAACAAACTAGCACACATTTCAAAAAAAGAGCTAAAAGCTACTTTGAAAGTTTTAACAAACACCCCCGATGTCAGTAAAGCAACAATAGAGAAAGGGGCTTCCTTGAATTCAGACTGCAAAATTCCAGCAAAATCAAAGATTTCACCTTTTTTATTACAAATGTATCATATTACAGCGAAGCACAATTGCATTGAGGATCAAACACAATCTAAATGACAATTACAAAGAAGCTCCAAAAGTGGGAGAGAGAGCCCAAACAAATACAGGGAGATAATACCCACATGAAGGTGGGGAGAGTCAAACTCCTGACCTCTTAGTGAGATTCAAGAGCCCTGGCATAGGACTAACTTGTTGGTTAAGATTTCACTCAATTGAAGGCCCTATTTCTATCACCATGAAAATTTTTGTTTTTGAAAGAAATGAATTTAGTGCAAAAGTAAAAATTTCCACACAAAAAAAAAGCATAAACAGAGAGAGGGGGGAATAAATATGCCCAGACAAATAGGAACAGTAACTGATCAAAATTGGTTACAAGGTACCTTTTGCTATTTGGAAAGCATAACAAGGTACAAATGTACAATTATTTAAGCACACTTTACAATTTCTGGCTTCATTTCAAAGATTACCAAAAAATAAATTTAAAAGACGTTGATTTTGTGCGTAGTTGGTAGCAGCTCACCATTTCTCCCTCCATCATCAGACAACCTTGACGTGGAAGCCAGCACATAGGAAACACGGACTGCTAGCACACTACAGTATGTATTACCGCATACTAATGTATGCAACAACTTAACCTCAAGCCTGGACTTTTGAGGAAATTCTCAAGGCAACCTACCAATCTCCACAAGTGTAACAAATTGGCCATCTGCATTGTGTATGGCCTCAAGGCCACACCATAACTCGGAGCTTGGTGGCTGGCCACAACTAAAGGCTAGTTGTGGCCCCACCTAGGGGCTGTATCTTGGCTAATCTTCAGGAGACACCAGTGTCTGTCCACGCATGCAGCTACCATCCTCCATAAGCACATAGCAAATTCATATACACCCTCTTTACTTAGTTGCAAGCCCACGTCCTCCACTACGTACTATGGATAGTCATGAGCCTCATGACTATATTGACTCCGCTAAAAGGTTATAAGACAAGGCACATGTCATCTCTCTCCAAGATTGCCACAAATTTTACCCGATCCAGCCTCTGAGACCATGTTCTATCTCACGTATTTCACCACCTTTTGAAGCCTCTAACTCGTGCATGGAATTTAGACCACCAATAATGTGGTAACAGAAATTAAGCATGTGTATCACGTAAATGGCTTTGGGAGACATTTATACGACAGAGAAATATAAAAAAGAAATTACCCGTCAAGGGGATTTACAGCTCCTGGAAAATAGTCGCCAAAAGCTAATCTATTGATCTTGTGGCTTATCTGTATAAGCACCATAAGTTAAACAAATGGTCACAGAGGAAAAGTAAAATAAAAAAATAAAAAAATAAGTATAGAACAAAATGAAACAATGCCCAAGGAGACAAGTCTAAGACAAATACACAACCACTTTACTACTAAGATTTTATGCCAAGGATTAGAGGTAGGAAGCCGACATCTTACGTCATAGATATCCTTCTGAAAAGCCAGCAACTCATGCAGATGAACATTTGACTGATGAAAGCTTTTCCCGGGGGAAAAATGAAAGTTCCCAGCCACTTTATTAACTTCCAGTGATCCATGAATATTGCATCCTTCACCTTCTTCATCTTTAATCTTTTGGACAAAGCCTTCTCTTTTACACTGAATGTCAAAGTCATGTATTTCTCAGAGTTTTGACAAAATTTAGAGATGAAAAAGGAAAAGATTCAATCATTTCTCAAGGTAGGGATCCAGTAAAATGCATAACCATTAGAAGCAACTATTCTTGTGTGACCTTTGTGTATTTGTTTTGAGTCTAGTGCTTTCACTTAAACCCTAAAGTGCGAAAATGAATAATGAAAGATTGTGGTACTGTTTACCACCAGTTGACAAACACACCAAAAGATACAGGAGAATACTATGCCTAACTAGACGGTTACTCACCAAAGCCAAAGCATCTTATCATTTTGTTATTTCCTCTGCATTATCCTTTTGTATCCTTTTTCAATGATTGGAAGGATGAAAAAAAAGAAAAGGGGTAAGTCTTTATATCACATGGAGCACATGCCTAGAGACTCGTATAATCATGTCTACAGTTAACATTATTCTAGATATTATAGTCTTCACAAGTTAGTATGCTGCTAACAGACTTCTGACAGCCAACACTGCATATCCAAAACTCACCCCAAATCCACTTTTAGTCACCGAAGTCCAAGTTTTCAAAATAATCCCTACATCAGTTTAGTACAAGAGTTAATAATTCTACTTCAAAATTCTAGTTATATGAGACGAGAGTTAGAAAGACTTACTAGAGGAAATCACGTCCTGATAGCAAAAGATAGCGCAACATAGACAACAAATTGGCTTCCACTAATTCGAGATTTGATTATTTTGAGGCCAAAACTAGTAAGAAAGCTACCTTGCTTGCATTTAGCTTTCGCGCCCTTCCTGCCTGCTGAAAAGTGATTTGGCTTCTTGTTTTTATCCCTAGAAAATTTTATATCCCTAGAAAAACTTCTACTGATGCTTTCCTTTGACAGCAACATTATTAAATACAAATTAAAAACAAGTCTCTGTACTTTCTGATCCTATTAGGAAATAGGACATTTATAGCCTACAGGAAATTGAATACATTGATCTTATCATCGTAAATACCATTTAGTGAAAAGATAGGAAAGTTTGTCTGCTTTATGTAATCCTTGTTATTCCATAAGAGAAGATATCTGTCAAATCAACAACATGATTTCACTCAATGGAATGAAGTCAAGGTTCATGATTTATTTATCATCCTTCAGCGCCTCAAAACTCAAGTTCAGGGTTTTTCAAATGCGAGGGAGAATGATCGATGGTACGGGAAGAAGAAAAGGGGCAAATCTGGAGTTTCACGTGAGCATACCTAAAGCATACATAATCATGTTTAAGGTCATTTTTAGTTTAATATTGTGTTTTTATGAGTTAGCATACCACGACATAAAATATCTCAAATTTTTGCTTGGTTTTAGTGGTCAAGGAAATTTTGGTGGTTATATAATTTTCTGGAAGTAACATGTAGAGTTTTGCTCACAAATCTTCTCGTGGGTCAGTTTTATGCTTTCAGATAAAAATATACAGCTGTTAGCCTGTTATTAGGCCTAGAATATTCTTGTGTCAAAATCTCCTAATTCTTTAATTAAGTCATTTCGGGTAGGCTTGGGTTTAAGACTTCTGAAGCTGTGTTACAAAACCTTCCCTTATTGGGTAATTAAATCTCAGTGGGGCTCCTAGAGTCTTCTTCCTTCCTCTCTTTCAGGAAGGGGTAAAAAAAAACCACTCTCAGGTTCTTGTTCACAACGAAAGGACAGCCCCAAATCTGTAGATCCTGCCCTCTAACCATAACATTTCCCAATCCTTTCCTCTACACTATGGCCTCCAACTCCACGCTGTAGTACTATAATATAGTTGCAGTCTTTAGACTTCCAAAGGCTAATTTCTGAAAATGCTTGCAGTCTTTAGACTTCCAAAGGCTAATTTCTGAAAATCCTGCAACCACATGCTCCGCAAACCATGCCAAAGCTCAATCTTTTCCATCTAGAAATACTTTCGAAATCCAACTTTCCACATCCAAAACCCATCACAAATCCAGCTTTAAGCAGCCTTAAAGTTATCATATCAATATAGGAGAAGAGTCGAGTTGATCGAGAAGAAGAAGATAATCAATGCACAAAGTAATCACCCAAGTATCTGAGCTAACTTCAGATCCTAACTCAAATTAATTCGATATATCTGGTTCTACCAAGAAGCATTCTAAAAATAAAGATATTGATCTGAAGCCAACCTGGTCAATCAAATCTGGGTTTGTCATCTCCCAGCCTCTTCTTTGATATGCTTCACGAACTTCTTCACATGAATTGCAACAATCATCATCAGACTGCAAAAGATAATGAAGAATCTGAGAAACAATAGAGAATAAAGAATCTGAGAAACAATCCCTAAAGGAAAAGATTTATTAGGAGCCGCGTGCTGGAAATTCAAGATATAGTGGAACTTTTCTTAAGAAAATATACATTTGGAATATTATCAAGAACCCTTCACTATTTCAAATAGTATTTATGGTTCTACCTTAATAAACCAAATCATCCAAGAAAAAGGTCAAAGACAATAATGAGAGAATATATTTCTCCAATTCAAATCAGCAAATCACATCTCTCCCCAATAACCATTTCTACTGCACTGCACTTATGAGAAGAATTTGCAATAAAGAACATGCAAATCCTGGAACATTCTGCACATCAATTCATGTGCCTTGTGGTGCAATCTTCCACATATCTGAGTCGAGATGTGCTAGTCAAAACTGAAATTCACTCACTTTCAAAAGAGAGCGAACTTATGGAGGTAATAATACTGTTCAAAGAGCAGCATTTCAACACAAGATTGAATCAATCAGGAAAATGCTGAAAAAGAGAAACTCTATTACCTCTCATTCAACCCAAATAAGATCCTACAAATGGTTGCAATGCACTCACTGCAAATGCTCAAAAAACACCCCCATACATCCTTTTCAAATTAACCATTTTAGAAGTCCACATCGATATCTGAAATGCATTTTTACAAGAGCGAAGGGAGTAGGGCTAATGTACCATTTCTGCGCCAAAGCATGAACCGCAGTATTTCTCATTCTGCTCGAGCCTGCCACCATGTCTTTGCAAAGGCTTCTCAATCTGCATTAGGTTAAAAATAATAATAATAATAATAATAATAATGATAATTAAGCTAAAAGGAACAAAACAACAAAAAAGAGAAGCGGGGCGTGGAGAAACAAAAATATAAGATGACTTATTGTTATGAGCTAGTATCCAATGACTGAAATAACACATTTTATTTACAAAAGGGAAGAAGAAATAACAAGCTTAAGCATCCAATGGTTCTGAAAGAGCAACTTCCTTCAAGGCAATACATCTAACCAAACCGAATTAAATTAAGCCTTTGTCCCAAAGTGGCTGGTGAACCGCTCCTTCTCACTCGCTATCTTGGATTTTGACAAGATCTTTCTCCTTCCTTGTCTCTTAGTTGAATATGGGGTCTTTAGCTTTCCGTTTCATAGATTGTTAAGTGGAAGCGGTATGTCATGCCGGGCAGGTGAGATCAAATAGATGATAAGTACCAAAACAATTGGAAACCCCTATCTCCAACCGATAGAAGAGGTTAAAGATTTGGTGGAAGAGGGGCAGCTCAACTGGGGTCGGCTACATGAATCCTTTTATGCTATTCTGCTCTATTAAGAACCATATATCCAGTTAGTTTCAATAAGTTCATATCTTTTTTTAATACGGCATCCCATGTTAACTTAGGTCTACTCATTTCCTAGTGTTTCCATTACCCATGATCTTGTCGCTTTTTTTTACTACTGCATCAACCGGTTTACATTGTATATGTCCAAACCACATTAATCTATTTTTTCTCAATTTATCCTCAATTGGTGTGACTCATATTATTTCCTGAATCTTTTCATTCATAATTTTATCTTTTCTAGTCTTAACACGCATCCACCTTAATATTCTTATTTCAGCAGCACTCATCTTATTTATGTAATCTTTCTTAGCCGCCAAACATTCGATCTCATATAGAATCTCCGGTCTAAGAGCATGTTATTCAAGGTAATACATCTACTGAGAACAAATAATTAAGGTGCAAATATAATCTTACTGGAAAAGGAATCTGGAAATCACAAAAATAATCCAGCAACTTCTTTGACTCTTTCTGAGAAGAAGCTTAGTTACAGATAAATAAAAGAAAGCAGTACAGCAACATAAACTGCCCTAGATAAGCAACAATGGAACCATAACCATAGCACGTACATACAGTGAGAAACACCCAATGAAAATCTCAAATATTCTTCTGCGCAATGCAAGCATTGCAACAGTTAAACAATCAAAGTAGCCTTGCAACATAAAAGGCCCAAAACCAACCATCTGCATCCCTCTCCCAAATCATTTTGTCTTTGTTGACACTTTAGATTCCTCTGTTCATATATAAGCTTTTATGACATTGTGTATATGCCACATGTAGAAGATCATACTCCCTGTAGCTCTTTGTAACAGAATTTTACATCACTGATGAAATAAGAGACTAAAAATAAGGAAAAATAAAAACCTTCTCATCCAGAAACATCATCATAAAACCATCTACAATGTGCCCAACGTCCAACCCTACTTATTAGTAGGCCTATCAATCTCAATCTTTTGCCCACAAGCCTTGAAAAACTGATAGAGTCGTATGCAGTCAGGATCTTAATGCATGTGCCATTGTGCCATCTAAGAGTCCAGGTTTCCTGGTGTTTAACACAAACAACCGGGAGGCACGGATGCCCTCAAAAGCTTGGAAGCAAACGTGCCCCAAAATGAAGCACCCAGGGCAATGTATTCCATCTGGAATGGAGCTAAGCAAAATGACACAGTTGGTGCAGTTAAACAAAATTACATTTAAAGAAGCAACAAGGATCAAATTTACATTTTTCTGTGTCACTTCATCGGCTTTCAATTCTGAAACAAAATTGTTTCAGAAACATGATGGAAATGGAGAAAATTTTAGAAAATGAAGGAAATTTTTTGGAAACATGATCTCAGGTATGGCAACAAAATAATTAACCAAACAGTGTTGGAGGGCACTACCATCATCTACATTAAAGGACACCATAATAGAATCAATGGCCAATGTTAACCTGAATTTGAAGACTTTTGGAACTTAAAATAATATTTATTTTAACTTCTTCTTATCATTGGTTAATCTGAATTAAAATATGAAAAAACCTAGGAACATAAAATGATAGACTAATTGGAGTTAAGAGACACGCAGACAGCCGATCACCTCACATTGCCATGCTTCCCCTTTGTCCCTCTCCTCCCAAGGTCATTCCTTTCCACAACCACTTTTGTAGTAACTCTCAGTTGAACAACCTTAGCATCTTCACACAAAATCCTCCCTCTTTCATCCGAGAGCAAAATGTACAAAAATCCACCAAATGGTACTTGTGGTTATCTCTTTCCCCCATTCCACACTGAAAATTTCATTACAAAAAATGAAAAGGGAGGACCCTTTAAGAAATAAGAATTCTCTCACCTAACCTTCAAATTGAGGCAGATGGGAAAGATAATAAAGTACGTCCAAGGGGATGCAAAAGTTCCACTGCATAAGTCTAACAAACAATTCTGTCACATATCACAAATAATCAAAGATTCCCATTTCCAAGGAAAATCCCATTAACATTTTGAAAACAAACAATGGCGCATCAGAGTGTCCTGCTTCTGCCACCATGAGATTGCAAGAGAACTTGAATATGTACCCCCAAATAACGGCATGCACCTATCACATGTACAATGCATCAAGTAGACAACAACAAAGCACTGAGCCACTGACCCCGCTGCACCTGCCCATGCCCCAAAACGAACCATGCCACATGACCCTGTGCCAAAAATCAGCAGAATCCAAAGGGAACCCACACATCATGCTCAAAAGGGGCTCTAAATGTCTGTCCAGTCAGTTAGACCCTCTCAAAAGTTAAGAAATATCAATATCACACTTTAGGACAAGTCCAGAATCTTGAACCATTTATCAATAAGGCTCTCCAAGTTCAACAAAATTAGACATCTTCACCATCTGATAAACCAAATTCAGGTTGAATATCTCTTCATCAAAAGCTATCAGGGAAAAAGCTTGACGCCACTTCGCTTCAGGAAGTGGTATCATCTTCTATTTGTGTCATACAGACTAAATAATCCTGCAATGCACTACGATTTGCTCATAAATTAACACAGATACTGATCCCACAACGCATTATAAATCGCTCATTGTTTAATATAGATAGTGATCCCGCAATACTGCGTGTGTTTGTATCTTCCTCCTAATAATATCATATAGATAGGTGCGGAGTGCGGACTGATATACTTTACATAATGTAACCACAACTAGAAGATCACAAAAGAACAAGTTACAATCGTTGGTCTCCACTTGTACAAGATACTTACACCATACCTTATGAAGAAATTTAAGTACAGAATCGCATTTCCACTAACCTTAGGGGCACCAATTCCGTCTTGTCTCACTTCTATTACATTGCCATCGGAATCAATTCTTTTCTTGAATATATCGTGTCTCTAAAAGTCAAAAGCATATGCCAATCAGTAAGAGATGGACATAATTGTTGAGGAAAACTAGTTCAGAAGAAATACAAATGGAGCAAAGTATTTAATGGAACTGCATAAAAGAGCATGTGTGTGACAGGTTAGTTGAAATGTGGAAGCTCTAAATAAATTGGCAAAAAACTTTGAACGGTACGTACTATATCAAGATGTTGCTCTCCACTGATATCCATGGCATCGAGACTAAGTAATGAATACGGAATGGCAGGAAAAGTAACATCAAACTGCAATTTCAAGGAAAAGGGCGGCATAATAAATAAAACCGAGACAATTGGGAATCACACGAATTATGAATAAGAAGCAACTTCACAAGTTGTTTCTTTCTACAAAAATTTCAGAAGTTACTATTCACACAAGAAAAATTCCTTCACCAGAACAAAACTCTTTGAGAACTCCCATCAAAATCCCTAATGGGTAGTACAACATTGAAAAGGCATTTCACACAAGAACAACTTTGAAAACATGCTTATAGATCACAAATGCACAAGTAGCATGTATCCTAATAGATTGGAAAGTTCACTTTACCCCTTGTGGTTTAGTTAATGTGCAGATCACCGCCCAATGTTCAAAACTAAGTGCGCATCTCCCAACGGTTTCTGGATTAAAATGGTAGACTAACTCTATTAAAGGTTTATTGATCTTAATGCCCCTCTCATCTTTCTTCAATAATAACTTAGTTGTGGATGAAAAGTTAGATAGTATACAATAAAATAGCAGCTGCAATTTGGGGCAAAAGTGGTAAGCACCCAACAACAGGCAGTGGATCATTACAAGTGGCATCATGACTAGCATTGATCTTGTGACGAGCACTATGGCAGTATGGTAGAAGAGCAGAGGCTTCAGAGAAGTTAGAGCACCCAAGGTAGTGCACCATGTCCTAGTATATGTAGTCGCATATAACCTGCTATCCACATCGACTTGCATGAGGAAGTTACTAGGCTATAGATCACAATGAGCATGTCAAGTAATTAAAATAGGAGAAGAGCTTAATAATCAATTCCACGTGGGTTGTGGATGAAAAGTGAAATTATTATATAATGAAACAATAGTAGGTACTGGAGCAAACAGAGCTTAAGCTTCACACATTATTGAGTCAGCATGCGGTGGGTGATTACAGCTCCTCCTCAAATTCTTCCTTATTGGCATTGCAGCCGGCATGGTGTACAGCACTACAGCCCCTTTCCCACCCAACCAGATACTACTAGCCTCCAAACTTCCCACAATACCAGCATCATCGGTAGTAAAACCCTTCTCCATTATGTACATATATGTGAAGACACACGCCTCTGAATTTCAAAGCCCGCTACTACATATGCATATATGTGTGTATATGTGTATGTATATACACACACAACATGTTTTGCAATCCATTTAACTCATTAGACAATGTTATTCCATGATCTGAATTTAATTGATTACTGACCTAATTTCAAGAGCTTTCTACTAGCAGACAATAAAAAATAAAAATTGAAATTAAATGATTAGACCTAGTTTCAAAAGCTTTCTACCAGGTGGTTCCTCTAATGAAAATATCCTTTGCAATAAATTAACAGTTGTTTTAATCAGAAACACCAACTTGCAATTTTTGGAAGGCATTCCAATTCAACGGCTCAGGTCAATGTTTCAATATAAAATGATGACTTACAGTTGGGAATGAGCAGCTATCTATACAGAAAGTTACATTAGAATCACAGATGTCATATTCGCACACGCCTGTTTCACCTTTGAAATTTGAAACTAATGCCATTAAGAAGCTCGTCTCTCTTCCTTTGCATCTTTAACTTTTACGTGTTAAAATTTGTAACTATTCATTACCAGACAAGTGGAGGTTGCTGAGAGAGTGGGCAGCCTATAGCACCATGCATGTTTTTGTAGAAATGAGTGGCGGCAGTTGGAGGAAAAAGGAGTGGGACGTGGCGGAGAGACAGTGGTGTTCGGTGAGGAGGGAGGAAATGGAAGTAATCTGCGGAAGTGGGAGAGATAACATTAGAGAGAGAAGAAGACAAAAATGACATTTTTGTCATTTTATGAATAAAAAAGGGTGTTTTGTCTCAAGATAATCGTTGCATTCATATCAGATGTGAGTATTGCACCTCCAGTTAATTTGGACGGAACAATAGGTGACAGTACACTTTATTCCAAAAACCACAAGGGAGTCGTGTGCTTTTTTTCGAATGCCCGGAGCTAATCCGCACATAGGCTAAACCACAAGGAGTAAAGTGAATTTTTCCCAACCAAATATCACTGACAATAATAAATGGAATAGGAGTTATTTAGCATTTTCGAAAAATACAACGATCATTACATTGATACGAAGGGTTTCTCCCCTCGAAGTATCTACTTCAAGCTTTGTTTCAGTAACAGTGTGGAGGTATAACCCTGCAATCATAATAAGGCACCAGTATGGATGAATAAGTACTAATAACTTCAATCAAACAAATCAAAATAGTCCTATGATTAACATCTGGTAAAACAAGAGCAATTGTAAATTGAAAGATACTGAAATCTCCAATAGAAAATACATTAAACTATCAAACGTTGATGAAATGCAGGCAACTGCAGTAACATAGGCACCATCAATGTCGGGTTTCATGCCCATCATGCATCCAGTTTTGGTGCTTAAAATACCTGAATGTTCAAAGGGCATTTGATATCAAGGAAAATCCCGTACCAAATGGATGACTACGACTAGGAGGACAAGATGTTGCACAAAAACTGAAAAAGACCATCTGCATTCTACTTCACCAGCTAAGCCCTGCTCTCACTAGTGAAATATATGCACTTTTTCTCTGGTTTTGTGTGTATAATGTTATATCAAAACATTACAAACAAATATTATAGTCGTGGCAACAAGCTAATAACCTTAGTTGGCTACAATAGTTTAACTCCTCTATACCTGCCCACACTTCTGTCATGATGCACCTTGGTGTAAGGACACCATACTCGATCAAGCAACGATGCATAAGAGGATGCATTGCTGAGCAGCTGAGTAAATAAATATTCCACTAATATTAAGCACAATACTTGTGACGACTATAGAAACTAGAAATATTTTGACTTTTTAATATTGCTGTATTTTTTAATCTAATTTCATAACTAATTCAAAGAGCTTGTAGGTTCATGAGCCCACATGCGTATGTGTTCCGTCCACATTGGTGCCACGGCTAGCCCCAAGTGCCCCATAAAGCTCCTTAAGAGTTAAGACACTACCTGTAAGGATGCCACGTGTCCAACTGATGGAACCAAAGGCAACCCATGAAGGCACGTGCATCCCCTCCTCCATACAAGACGTTTCTCCTCAGTACTTTCCTGAAGACTCCTATGGTAACATGAGAAAATTACAGGACTCGTGACACTAGCCCTACTACAATGGGATGTGCGAGCAAGCATGACCTCCTCCCTTGGGATCACTAGAGTCTCGTGGCAAAAGTAAGAGGGATTGTATGTGGCTCATCACAGTCTCCGTTTAGGGACTTGCTCTTTAACCAGCCTCGGATAGGCAGAACACCACGTAAAAGCTAATGCATGGCACCGGGCTCTCTCTCTCTCTCACACACATAAAAGCTAATGCATGGCACTGGGCTCTCTCTCTCTCTCACGTAAAAGCTAATGCATGGCACTGGGCTCCTTCTCTCTCTCCCTCCCCTCGCTCTGAAACTGCCCCTTGCTCTCACCCCAGTCACACCTCAATCCTCCGTAGCATCATTGCACAATACCTTTCCAGAAGGTGCCACAACCTACTGGTACCATTCCCTTCTGCCCACAAAGCTTTACTTTCTGTGTCTCTACCTGCTCTCCTGCACTCCTCCTTGATCTTCTTCATCTTCTCTAGTCTTCTTCTTTCACCCTCCTGTTATGTTCTGAATAAGAAGCTTAGATATATATTTTCAGCTCCTTATTTTCTTTTCTCTCCCTCTTATATTGTGGACAAGAAAGGATCGAAGGTATTATTTCTCCCTCTCTCCTGTCTTCTTTCTCCTCTTTGTTCTCGGTCATTTTCTCATCATATATGGAGAAAACAAGAAAACAGACAAGCCATACTAATTATTTTACAGCCGAAGAAATTCTTGTGAGAGCTTGGCTACATCATTACTTCAATGACTATTAGTGCCACAGTCGGCCATTATCAGTCTGCATCAATTCCAAAATCTGATCCGGTAGGTCAGCTTGTTCTGATAATATATAATGTATCTGGATCTAGACTGCTATACGTAATCACATGCCACCTGATTGTATCTTCCTGCCTGCCAGGCTGCCATTCGTACTTGATTGTTAGTTTGAGACTACACTAACAGATTATTCAACTCTTAGTTGCACGATTCTCCTACTGGGGTGATGAATTTGTCTCAGAACCTCGCTCCCACACTTCAAAATAAGAATCTTGTAAGAACCTTGCATCCATCGAGAAAAAGCTTCGCTCAGATAAACCTCTCAAACATATGGATTCCCAAAAAAACAAAATAAAAGTAATAAAATAAGAGAAAATCTATAGAATTAATAAGATGATCGAATAAAATTAACTCAAATGTATTCTAATACTTTATATTTATATAATATTTATTTACATATACAAAAAATAATCTGTATTTGACACTAAATTTATAATATTTATTCTTATTTTAATATTTATTACAATTAAATAAAAAATATTTCCTATAATATAAAACATTTAAATGCTCCCATAGACAATTCCAACCTTAGACTCTTTCGTATGGCCTCGCTCCCCCGCACTCGCTCTCGGTCCCGCTTCGTGCAAGTAAGATTCAACTCTTCATAAGCACCATTTCCAACCTAATTCCACTGACACTTCTCTGCCCTTGAGAATTTTGAAGCTCTTTTTGACACTTCATTGGTTGCTTGGTTGTACTTATGATGATGGTACAGAACCATCGTGCGCTCCTTTTTCAGTGCTGCTGTGCATAATCATCACAATCGAGTATCCTTACCACAAGAATAACTCTAATGCGTCTCAGCGGATTATAGTTCATTGGGACACCCAGTGAACAGAAATTTGTCATGGTGAGGCTTTAAGTTGATGGGATTGAACTGAGCTCGGTCACTGTATAATACAGCCTAGTTGATGCAAGTTTCAAATGAAGATTGTCAATTACACAATTTGTAACTATATTAAGAATCTTTTCCCAATATATTATTTTATCTCTCTTTTTTTTGTTGTATTTTTAATAATGAAATCATGGGGCTTAATTTGTTGCCATGCCGTGTAGGTCTTTCAGATGAAAATAATTGTTATTAGGGTTTCATAGGCCTATAAAGCGGCCCCTTTGGTGGAAAAGGGAATTTATGAAAAGTTTGGAAGAGTTTTTCTCTCTCTCACGCCTACACACGCGCGGGGATAAACATTCCAAATACAATGAGTTATTATCTAATGAATGTGCAAATCACTCTAATGAAATAACCAAATCATGTACATACACGATAATGTCCCATGTGTATTCGGATTTACCCTACTTATCCTTCTTACTTCTATATAATTAATAAAGGCGTTCACAAATGCATTATGCACCATTCTCCCACTCAAAACCTAGTGTTCCTTGTGTTCAACATGCTGTTCATCAATCCTCCATCTTCTTGATTCAAATCAAGTGCATCGGGAATCACAGATTTTCAAGATGGATTACGATAAGTAACTAGTCAACAACCCTAGAGTCCATACAAAGCAATGTTAAATTTAAAGAATTCCAATAGAGTAGTAGTTGTTCGGTGTAATATATATCGTCTTTAGAGTTCTTTTGATTGAATTAAAACTTACCAAAATGTGTGGAGCCCGCCATATTTGTGAGTATGGAGTGGTTCATGCGGTGTAAGTGTAACGTGCATTGTCACCAACCCAAAGAACATATGTGTGGGCGTGCTAAACCCTAAACCCAAACCCGCATCACATACTTGCTAGTATAGAATGGTTCACGCAGTGTAACATGCATTGTCCGTAGCCGGATTGATTCGACCAACCTGTGAAGAACATATGTGTGCGCGGGCTAAACCCTAAACCCACGAAGGAAAATTTTATACCCAAAATTGCATTAAATTTGCAGAGAGAGAGAGAGAGATTGAGCAACGAAATATGCATATAGTTATTAAGATTAAATATCAAATAAAAACCTTAAACATATGTCGTGTTATGTAGCGTGTCCGTTCCCGGATTGATTTGACCAACCCACGAAGAACATATGCGTGGGCGTGCGTGCTAAACCCTAAACCCACTAAGGAAAGTTTCATACCCAAAATTGCATTACATTTGCAGAAAGAGATAGATAGGGACAACAGGGATTGAGCACCGAAATAAGCATATAGTTATTGAGATAAAATATGAAATAAAAAATCCTAAAAAAACAACCCAAGATTAGCATATAAGAAAGGAAGGAAGGTTTTGAGGACAAACTGAGCTCGGAAAAGAAGAGGAAGAGGATGACGATGGAGGAAATAAGGGTTATAACGCCGCCGGAGAGCGTACGGCTGTAGAAATCGTCGTTAACTTTTGGGTAAGCATCCAAATTCCGGAGCTTGATGAATACTTTGTCCATAACCACCGCCCAAAAACCCCCAAGAATCGAAGCTCGAACCCCTCAATTTCTCATATGTAATCTTTACGCAGACAGAAAGACCCAGAACAAAGAGACTAGCTTTCTCCTCTCGCTCCTTATATATATATATATATATATATATGCGCTGATTCTCTCTGTAGAACTCTCCCTCTTCTTCAGTTTCAGAGATTACGGCCGGCGATCAGGCGGCGCCGGAGAATAAACTCGGCCAACTTGAGAGGTTGTGTTGTAGAAGAAAATAAAGTTTTGAGTTTGGCTGTTTGGGCTCAAGGTGTGGGTTTGTTGGAAAAAGTCAAATAATTCGAACTAGGTGGGGCCCTATTTCCTACGGGTCAATGGTCCTTGTAAAATTATTATTAATAAGTGTCCTCCTTTGATATTTGACAATATGACTTTAATTCAGGTTTTATATTTAAAATTATTTTAAATTAAATAAATAAATAGGTTTATTAATTAAATTATAAATTTGACTTTAAATAAAAATTTAATAAATTATAAAACTTGACTTAAAATAATTTTAAACTAAAATAGCTTTAAGTTAAAATAAATTTTTATAATTTTTAGTTTTTTTATATAATTTAATATTCAATATAGATTTTGATAGATTTTAAAGACTAAATTTTATAAATATAATTTGGGTAAATTACACTGACCTTCTTTGAGGTTTAGCAAAATATCAACCACCTTTCATGTGGCTTCAAAAATATCACTAACCTCCTTTGAAGTTTTAATTTTAACATCAATTAAATTTAACCGTTAAAAAGTTTAACGAAAACCACCGTTTCCACCCCCAAACCGCCATCAAAACCACCTCACCCCTAAAAGCATCACACCCCCAAAAATCATTGCCCCAAATCCTCACGCCGCCGACCGCCGACCCCCACACCGTCGCCACTGCCACCCCCAAAACCTCCGGCCCCACACTGTCACATCCACTGCCACCGCCAAAACCTCCCCGATTTCACTAGCAGCGTCGGCATTTGCGCCTCTTGCCTCTGCGAAGGGCTGTTTTCTTTAATCGCCGCCCAAGCCCAAGCTCAATCTCAAGCTTGCGTGGCAACGCTGCTCCAGAAAGATCGCTGAAAATTTGACACAAATCCTCCGCCCCTCATTTTTCCCACGCTCTGTGTTGCGGAGGGAGAGAAAGAGAAAGACAACAGAGAGAGAGAGCAGGGGATGTTTTGGCGGTGACGGTGGCGATGTGGGGTTGGCGATCGGTGGGGCTGGAGGTTTTGGGGGCAGGCGGTGGTGGCGTAAGAGTTTGGGGCGGTGGTGGCGTAAGAGTTTGGGGCGGTGGTTTTGGGGTTTGGGTGTGGTTTTTGGGGGTGGGGGTGGTTTTAGGGTTTGGGGGTGGAGTGATTTTGAGGGCGGTATTGAGGTGAAAATGATGGCTTTCGTTAAACATTTTAACGGTTAGACTTAATTGATGTTAAAATTAAAATCTCATGGGAGGTTAGTGATTTTTTTGAAGTCACAGGGGGTGGTTGATGTTTTGCTAAATCTCGAGAGAGGTCAGTGTAATTTACTCATATAATTTTTATAAAAAATAAATGTGTATAGTAAAAATTATGATATTTTTATAAAATATATAAAATTATTTTGTGAAAAAAAAAACAAAAAGGTTAAAAAGTAAAAAAGGTTTTTCGGTTCCAAATGATGCTTTGTGGTTTTTTTGAGCTTTACGCTAAAATGTAATAAATCAAAAACAAATTGGCATTAAAGTGATAAAGAAGTTGTTATAATTTTTAAAAATTTGTTTTTACATAATTTTAGATTTAATATATGTGTTGTTTATTAGATTCGATAAATAGATTTTTAAAATATAGCTTTTCTAAAAAAAACGAATGTATATGATAAAACTTAAAAGTTATGAAATTTTAAATATATATATTGTTAGTTATATAGGCAACCTAAGAGGGGGTGAATTTGATCATTAAAAATAAATAATAATTTTTAAAAAATTAATATAGCAAACAGATATAATAAATTAATCAAATATTAAAGCAATACAAGTATTAAAAATGTTAGGGATAAAGAGATTGAACCAAACACCAAGGATTTATAGTAATTCGGCTTCTTCAAAGATTACGTCTACTTCTTAAGTTCTCCCTTAAATATTTTCACTATACAAAATATTTCACGGACGTATTCCAAACATTTACAACATTTAAGATTTCGCTTGAATAAGCTGAATGTTTACGGGCACATTCATAAACCTAAAACAGTTTCAATAAGATCCTATAAAAATAAGCATTTATTTTCTTCTAATTTCTCTTGAACTCTTATTTGATGAGATTTACTCACTCACTCAAATGATGAAGTGTGACTCACCATTGATTACAATAAATGAAGAGTATTAATGAGAAACACTCACTCTATTTACAGAAAAAATTCATAATAAATGAGAAAGTAAAAAGAGATGAGGAACAAGAGCAGGAGATTCAGCAATAAATGAGAGTTTGAGATTTCTGAGATTAATTCAAGCAATGAAATAATAAATGTAGGTCTCATGTTGTTTTAAATGCTGAGAAGTTACTCCTTAATAAGCTCTTGTGCATTCATGATCGTTTGAGGTAAGTGGGAGCAATAAATGCAAAAAATCTAGCCGTTGAGATCTGCTGTAAGTTTGAATTTTCGTCGCAGGTGTCGACACAAATGCCTTTGGTATCGACATAAAATGTATTGGGCAGGATTCCTTAAGTAGTTGGGTCGACACAAATATTCTAAGGGGTCGACAGAATTTTACACTCTACCTTACCAACATCATGGTGTCGACACATTTGAATCTGATGTCGACTCGTTTGAAACTTCAGAATCCGGATGAGGCATTTTGTGTCGACTCAATTTGTCTTTGGTGTCGACACTAATTTTTTGCAGGAAGTCTCGGTTCTTATGTGTCGACTCATCTTTAGTTTGTGTCGACTCAAATGAACTTCAGAATTCGGGAGGAGGCACTTTGCGTGAACTCATGTATTCTTTGGTGTCGATACTAATTTTTGCAGAAAGCCTTGATATATATGTGTCGACACTTGAGGTATCTGGTGTCGACATCACAAAATCTGCAGGCAGGCTCGGGATATTTGTGTCGACTCATTTTCAACTGATGTCGACACCTCAAAATCTGTAGGTGGTCTCGATTCTTTTGTATCGACACAATTTTCATTTGTGTCGATCCAAACTTCTAGATATCAAAAGTGATGATTACTTTTGTGTCGACGCAAAACTGATTTGTTTCGACTCTTTTTTAGTCCTGAGAGTTTTGACTATTTTGTGTTAACAAAAAAAATTTATTTGTGTCGACACTAACAGTTTGATACCAGAAGATTAACTTCATAAAAGTGTTAGGGTGTCAAACTATTTGATCAATGAGTGTTGACACACTTGATGAGATTCAAGTATACTTTGCCTTAAAAGTATTTGACTTATTTTTCAATTGAGTTCAATACAAAATATTCTCATTTAAGAATATGTGGGTATTTTAATCATTTTGAGCGTTAAGTCATTCTTTTTTGGCTAAATGTGTTGGCTAAATGTGTTAACTTAATTATTCAAAATGTATTAATACTTTAATTTTGAAAATATAAAATATTATTCATTTAAATTCATTTATTTTTAGAAAATAAATTATGAAAATTATTAAAATCAAAATAAAAGACCCTTGGACACACACACACACACATATATATATATATATATATATATATATAAAACGTAAAAAAATTTAAAAGACTATAAGCCAATAAACAAAAGACAAAAGAGA
>JAOTRH010000010.1:13933016-13945169 GCA_034768845.1 Heliamphora exappendiculata | reverse complement strand
TCCAAAAAAGTTTGTTCTAATGACATCATCCATAATTGTATAATATGTATTATTTTGCTGAGTTAATGCTATTAAGATTTTTAAAATATTTTAGAAAAACTAAACTACCAAATTTAAAAGGAATAGTATATATTCCATATCACAAAGCAAATAAGACAGGGTGTTACAATCTCAATACACATGTGCCTTCTATGAAAATCTTGCATATATAATAACTAACATTAGCATTATATGCTATGATAAAAAATAATAATTAGTAAATGGATAAGTTCATAAATATAGCAAAAATATACTTAAATATTAATATTTTATATTAACTTTTAACAAGTACAAATAGTTTTAATACGAATCTCACCACATGAGCAAGATTTATTTAGCATCATTCTTTTACAGAACAATAAATGTGGCAGGACAATTAGGGAATGGTGTGATATAATTGCAGCCATGCTGACTCCACTATCTAATAAAGCAGCCACCCATGCGATATACAAGATCTATAATCTCCGTAATCATAGTATAACACTATTGAGTTTTTACTTTATTTTTACATTTTTAATTTCTTATACTACACAAAAGTGACTTTTTGTGCAAGAGAGACTCAAGTTTTATTAATTCAAATTTCACAAAACTATTAGCTTATTGAAAGACATCCTTTTTGAAAACTTTTAATTAAGAAAAAAAAAAAAGAAGAAAAGATCAAAAATAGAATACCAGACGAGACAGAAACTTGGTTATAGAGATGTCTCAATTTGTATCCTTCCCACTTGATGAGGAGGGCGATGTTGACTATAAGCAAAATGCTTGATGTTATGGGTTATCCTCGGTTCATAAGGGAAAGAAAGGGGACAGGAAACATGTAAATGGTGGTTTAGATAGAGAAGTAACATAGGAAGGTGGTAGCAATAGGAAAGGGGCTACGGAGTTGGAAAATCTAGTTTGATGAATTAATTGGTTGTGTCAACAATAGTGGGTTAACAATGTTTCTTAATGAAGATTATAAGTTGGAATGTTAGGCGTCTTAGGTCTAGGAGGAAGAGAAGGGTCATCAAAGATTTTTCTTTAAAGGCATCAATGTGATAGCCTACTCAAAATTAGAAATGTGTGAAAGGCAAGTGATTAGGAGTATCTAGGGTTCTACAAGTAGTAAAAGAGCTCTATTACCTTCATGAGGAACTTCAGGAGGTAGATTGATCATTTGGGATGAGGTCATTGTGTCTCGCTGTGAGGTGGTTATGGGGGAATTTTTCCCCATCCATTAGATTTAAGAATTAAGACGGAGATTTAAGAATTAAGACGGCAATTAATGGTTATTATATGGCATCTACAGCCCTAATTCCCCTAGGGATAGTACATTTTGGGATGAGGTAGTAGGTCTTTATGGATTATGGGTTCCCATATGGTGTGTAGGGGAATAAATTAATGTGGTCAGGTTTTAATCTGAGAAATCTACTAGGAATGGGATCACTAGGTTATGAGAGATTTTGATTATTTTATTAGGGAGTGTCAGTTGATTGATTCTCCTTTATTGAATGCCCGCTTTACGTGGTCAAATCTTTAGGCTTCATCGGCATATTGTAGATTAGATTTTTATTCTCTTTGGTTAGGGAGGAGAGATTTCTAAAGGTCAAACAAGAGGTGCTCGTACCATTATCCAATAGTGCTAGAGAGTTATTTTTTTAAATGGGACCTGTTACTTCAAAGATTTTTGAAATGTTCTCCAAAAACATGTCCGACTTTAAAATTAGAGCATCAATCATTCAAGAAGTACGTCAAGGACTATGGGACAGTTGGGACTGTTAGGGTTAGGAGGGTTACAAATTTAGGAAGAAATTGAAAACGGTTAAAGAGAAATTAAAGATTTGGAGCAGGGAGGTGTTTTGAAACTTGATTGAGACGAAAAGAAAGAGAGTTCATAAGATCAAAGAGGTCGACAAACGCGAGGCTAGAGGTCTTGATGTGAATATGAGACAACTTAGGACTGAATTAAAAACTAAGTTGGACTCCAGGAACATATTTTTGGTGCCAAAAAGCTAAAATGAAATAGGTCATGGAAATGGACAAATAATTCTAAACTACTTCACAGGGTAGCAGCTGGTAAAAGAAGAAAGAATTTCATTAAAAGATTAGAAGTGAGTTCTAGCTTGTTTGTGAACAAAGAATAACAAATTGTTAACGAGATTTTTATCTTTTACTCAAGATTGTACTCAAATGCAGTGACAATGAGACCAAAGGTTTAAAGGACTGAAATGAACTCCAATAGATCTATCAAAGTCATTATAGCTGGAAAAGCAGTTTGAAGAATTGGAGATTCGAGAGGTGACGTTTGAGTGCGAAAGAGAAAAATCACCAGGACTTGTGGGCATTCTTTTGCAGTATTTCAAGATTGTTGGAAAATTGTGAAAAATGATTTGTTAAATGTTTTTAGGGAAATTTTTGACAACGTTCTGGGTAACGTCGGCACCAATGCATCATTTGTTTGTTTGATTCTTAGAAAAAAGAACTCCTTAAGGATTGGTGATTTTAGGCCTATTAGTCTTGGTTATATCGTTGTACAAATTTTTTAGAAAGGTTTTTCAAGAAGATTAAGGGAAATTTTGGAAATGGAGCCTTGGCGTAACGGTAGAGTTGTCGTCGTGTGACCTGGTCACAGGTTTAAGACATGGAAACAGCCTCCAACAAATGCAAGGTAAAGTTACGTACTATTGACTTTTTGTAGTCCGGCCCTTTTCTTGAAACTTCGTGCACCGGGCTTCCCTTTATTAAGAGAAGATTTGGTAGATACTATTTCTGATACTCAAGGCGCCCTTGTGGAGGAGTGTCAAATTTTGAATGTTGGTGGTGGTTTGTGAGACTCATGAAGATTATAGACAATCTAGAGATTCTGGACATGATCGTTTACCTAAGCGAATTTTGAGAAAGCATAAGATCATGGAGATTAAGGTTTTTTGCATTGTGTTATCCAAAATAAGGTTTGGATTGAGATGAAGGAGTGGATTAGTGGATGTTTATTGTCTCGGAGCAAATCTGTTATTATTAATGGGACGCTAGGTAGGATTTTTAAGGTCTATATGGGTTTGAGACAAGGCAACCCATTGTCATCATTTATCTTCACTTTGGTTGTGAATATATTATGTAGGATGGAGAGGGCTAAGGAACCGGGCGTAACAGATAGTTCCATTGTACGAAGGAATATGATATCTATATTGCAGATGACACCTACTTTTTTCTTCTAAGGAGGAATCCAAGGTGGTTAATTTGCTCTCTGTGGTGAGAACATTTGAGATGGTCACGGGCCTTGAGGTTAATTGGGTTTAAAGCAACATTATGAGAATTAGCGTTAGGTTAGAAAGATTAAAGAGGTTGGCGGATATTACAAGATTCCACATGCAGTACTTGCCTTTTAGGCATTTGGAGTTACATCTAGGTGATAATCTTGAAAGGAGTCCTTTTGGGTGGTGTTAAGTTGATCGGGATTAATTTGACTTTATCGGCATTGATTTGACATGATTGGATCATTATTTGTGTTAAGTTTATCAACATTGATTTGTGAAACTTCTCCGGTATACACCAAATTAGTAAGAGGTTAAAAGGATGGAAAAGAGCTTTGTTCAGTAGTTTGGTTTGGTGTTATTACTGTTCAGTAGTTTGCCTACTTATTATCTCTTTGTTAAAGAAACCGACCGTCGTCAGGCAAGAAGGATCATTTGGTTAACTGCGAAATGGTGTTAAAATCCAAACAAAAATGCAGACTTAGAATTGGATATATTGTAGCTGGGAACATTGGTTTCCTTGGTAAGTGGCTATAAAGATTGTCTATTGAGAGAAACTCACTTTGGCACGCAGTTATTAACAGTAAATATGGAGTTCAAGTTAATGGTTGAGATTCTTATGTGGTTAATAGGGGAAACTGCCACTGTCCTTGGAAATATATTCATAAATCTCAAATATACTTCATTTCTTATTGGAGTCTACATCATTAAGGGTGGGTAACGGTGAGAAAGTTCAATTTTCGGAAGAAAGCTTGGATGAGCAATTTTTTGATCAATGTTTTGTTCTCACATTCTGGTCTTATTCTCGCTATGTATCCATTGTTTCTATGGCATGTTATCATTTGCTTCCAAATTCATAGAAGTTTAGTTTTTGTAGAAAATGCTATGGCAGGAAATCGGGTGCAATGATGTCCTTGTTGAGTAATATTTCCCATTGTTAATTGATAGTTAAGGATATTGATAAAAAAGTTTGGTCTCACTATTCATCGGGAGTTAGTTCTTATTAATCTTTTTGTGACAAAATCATTGATAATCCAGAAGATGTTCATTTTTCTTATCATGATTAATGATATGTTGAAAAAGAAGAGACCAAATACCTATTTTTTCACTCAATGGTATGTCATCTGTAGGAGCAAAGGAGAATCCTAGGATCACTAATTTTTGCATTGTTCATTGGCTTTTTCTCTATAGAATAGGCTATTTCATATGGTGTATTATTGTAGGGTGGCTCCGACAAGTTGCTTACAAATAATTTTGATTGATTAGAGGAGTTGAAGATCAAACGAGAAAAGGAAGATTAGGGGAATTGTATCGTTTTCACAATTTTTGGAGTTATCAAGTTGGATCGCAACACTAGGATATTTGAGACTAAGATTGCGGAAATCAATTCTTTATGGAATAGAGTGTGTTATTTATCATTTTTTTGGGCATCGGTTTCTTCTCTTATCAAAGGCAATCCAATACTATTGAAATATAGAGATTGGATGGCGGTGTGTGATTTGTAGTAGTTAGTCTTTTCTGTATCCTTTTTGTTCTCTTGTGAATTTATCCTCCCCTCGTCTATTGTATTACTGATTCATTTGACTTCTATTTGTTGATTTGCTTGATATACATTGTTGGGTCCGTTTTCCAACAGCTTAAACTTTTGAGGCAATTGATGATTTAACAAGGGATTAAAGTTCTAGTTTCTAGAGGTCTTGGATTCAAGTCTCATGATATGTGTATGTTTTCCTATTATATTTATTATTGTGCACTATATTCTGTGTATATTGATGAACATGTTCAGTTCAGTTTGTTCATCTCTCTACATGTAGGACACGGTCGCACGTGAGAGAAGTAGTGTTGGTTTGTTCATTATTGAGACAATTTCCTAATAGCTTAAACTTTGGGGACAATTGGTGAATTAAGGCCTCGTTAGATAACCGGTGTAGGTCTGATTGGATTAACAATGAGGTCAGATTAGAATAAGGATTATAAGTGAGATCGGATTACGGTAAGGATTACAAGTGAGGTCGAATTAGCAATGAAGTTGTATTAGTTTTCTACATGTTTGGTTTGTGTTTGATTCGCAGATGGGGAATTGGATTAAAATTATTATTTTTCAATTTTACCCTTATATTAAATAAATAATAAAATATTTTTTCCCCACACTCTCTACCACTGCCCCTTCTTCTCCAGCGGCAAAAAAACGAGAACATTGAGATGCTCCTTCTCCCACAATGTCTGTCTTCCATGAATAACAGAGAGAGATGATCAATTAACAACTCAGGGTAGTTAACAGATCAGGGGAAATATCGACATTAGCATTAGTACAGTAGGACTGGATTACCAATACCCAGTTCTGCTGGGTTTCCGAATCTGATGGGTGAGCAGCATTCGTAGTCCAAGGAGATTATGAATCCAACCCAAAAAATAACAACCAAACATGATAGTGATGGGTCCACCAGATTGTTAGTCCAATCCAACCTCTCAAAACTCTTACCAAACAGGGTCTTAACAGTATTATTAGGAAACGAAGTATAATGATTAATGAGTCTATTTGCTGATAAACAGGAAGAGGCTGTTAGAGAAGAGAAGCAGGCAATGGAGAAAATCGCAGCAATATTAGCATCTCTGACAGCTAAGAAAACAGCTATGTAGAATCAACCATTTCTTGTTACACCTTTCTCTACAAATAATCAGTGAAATTGTTTTAGCTCGATATGTAAGAACTATTTATCAGGTTTCAGAGGCATCAAGGAACATTGGCAACTTCATTATACAAGAGAGCAAGAGATTGCTGCAAGAAATATCCAGCATGCAGAAAGTTTCAGGTGATGCAAAGAAGTTGAAAAAAAACACATTTTTTGATTGATTTTAGTTGTATATTATTTTTTTATTATTTTTTTATAAATGCTCTATCTTGTGGCTACTGTATAATCCTTGTGTAGAATTCACCTCTCTTTAGCACTTTAGCACTTTTAAATAGTTCATTACTTTAGAAATCAACAAAAAAGGCGATATTATGGGAGACATCGTGTGTTAAAGACTTATTCTTTCCACATATTTGGAAATTTGATAAATCCTTTTTCACATATGTCCATGCCGACTGAAATGTCATGTCTTTCCAAGTTAAAATTGAAATGGAGAACTTTGACGTCCAGTATTACCAAGGTTCTATGCATTTCAAAATTTGAAGGTAAAAAGTTTTGCATCTCAAATTATTAGGAGACATGATATTGTCATCTTTTACTCTTGATGCTAAGACTGCTTGATGCACTATTCTTCTTACCTCACGCAGAGCCTTAGAGAGGTCCTCCATTGTCAAGATTGAACGCTTATCCTACGATGGGGGTAAAAGGCAAAGAAAGAGGATTAATCTAAGGTCAAGCAAGCAGAAGGTATAAAAACAAGTATAATAAAAGCACCTTTTGCTGCTTATCCCTCTTGTCCTTGACAATGGCCGCCTGTCTTGCCTTGCAATGCCTATATTAACATGCAGATTAGTAACCTATCATTGGACAAGTGTAAAACCTCACCCATTTGGCAAGTTCTGCACGTGTATACAGAATTTAGCAAGATGGGTCATGTCAAGGTTCTATATCCAGTGTTCAATTGATTCGAATTACATCCGACTTATTCCCAATAGTAATAAAGATGAAGAAAATAAATGCAATTTTATATTATATAAGATAACCATAACCGTTCTTCACTCCCCACCCCCATGCTCCTCCAAAAAGCATATAATAGTCCTGAAATCATTACACATGCTCCCCAAACCATTTAATAAATCATGATTCTTAAGTTACAATACAAAACAAGAATCATAATTTAGAAACATACTGAAGGGCATCATTTGCAACCTCTGCAATAAACTTCTGGGTAGCAACAGCTACCAGCCTGATTCTGCCAAAGGAAAGGGAGTTAGTTGATTCAACATAACCATATGCATTTCCAGAGTGATGAATACAAATAAAGTATAAGAAGTGTATATAATAATAGACAGAGTTTATCAGCAGTCCCACAAAATACAGAGCCTCCTAAAAGTCATTCCCAAAGTTGAAGCAAAATATAGAAGAAAGTAAGAGAGGAGCCATTAGGTTAAAATAACAACAAAGAATGAAAAGCATGTGCCAGACTTAAACTCACCCGAGTCACACAATTTGCATATATCTGGAAATCACGCCTAGTTAAATTACGTTATACACATAAGAAAGCCACATTCTACTTGTAATACCTTGATCCTTATAATGCAACTTCCATGTTTAATACAACTTTCATTGCCCAGTCAATTCAATATGACTTTCCATGTAAGAAAACCTTTGACTACTGAAGTTTATCAAAGCGATTTGTGTTCTCAATGCCATATTGGAACAGATGTCGGCACAGAAATTCATTTCAATCGACTAGTGAAATGTTTACATAAACAAAATAAGGCAGGAAGCACTTTGCATCAACTTGTGTATTAGAGTATGGAAACCAATAACACATTAGACTCACCTCTCTTGCATTGATCCAGGCATAATTTTGTATCGTGTTCCAAATTTACCTTAGCAAAAAGGGGAATGGTGGCCTAGTCATGATTAGCACCTTTATTGCATCATAATTTTTGAAGTTTAAGACATTCACAAGAGAAAGGCCATTTGGAAAGTTTTATGTTCACTTTGGGGGCAAAAATGTTGTCCAAAATGCTATAGGGATGAGATACATGAAAGAATAAACAAGTGAAGCCCAAACAACATAACCAAACCAAACTAAACTAAGCCTTTGTCCCATCAATTGGATCGGCAACATAAATTTTTTTACATAATTTTGCTTTGTTAATTGCCATATTTTTAGTTAGTTTTCACAAATTAATATATTTTCTTAATACAGTATCATATGTTAATTTAGATCTATCTCTCTCCCTAGTGTTTTTATTATTCATTATCTTATCGTTTTTCTTTACTATTGCATCAACTGGTCTACCTTGTACATATCCAAAACGCCATAATTAATTTTCTCTCAACTTGTTCTCAATTGGTGCGACCCTTACCATTCTACGAATCTTTTCATTCCTAATTTTATCTTTTCTAATCTTCCCACGCATCAACCTTACCATTTTCATTTCAACAGCACTCATCTTGTTTTTCTGATTTTTTAACAACCCAATATTATGTCTCATATAGAATTGTTGGTCTAATAACTGCCCTATAAAAAAAATCAATCTTATAGGTATCCGTCAATCACATAGAACACTAGAATCACACTTCCACTTGAGTCAACCAACATTGATTTTGTGAGTTGCATCACTTGCAATTTGTCTATCTTTATTAATAATCGAACTTAGATAACGAAAATATTCACTATTAGTTAATGAGGAATTATTCTCAAAATAAATCATACCGAAGGCAACAAATCCAAGAAAATAGGAAGTACAATTAATTTACTAATTGAGACTTGTTATCAACTTCCTCAAGGATTACAAGATTTGCTTAGCTTCAAGTTTATAGCATATGGCACGCAAATATGCTCCTGTGAATTGTTACACACCATAAAGTATAAACCTTGTCAAAAAAGGAAAGCCCAAAATAATTTCATTGAACTAATTCTTAAGTAAATACTTTGAGTTTCTTTTCACAGTTTTCCTTTTAACACCCTAAAAGGTCGAGTTAATAAAAAAATTGTCAATGCATAAAATAGTCAATGAAAAAGAATTTAGCAAGATGGGCCATGCCAGGCATATTTAGGTAAAATATGTTGTTCCGGGTACTATTCTAAAATGGTTGTCATATATGCCATGGTTTTTGGGGGGTAAACTATGATTGCTGCCAGCAATATATTGTGGCTTCCATGGTTAACCAAAGGAGCTGATTAAGCAATACCTCAAAACTAAACTATGGAAATAAAAGAACTAACATTCTATACAAAGTTATCAGCTTTAGAACTACTTTTAAGTTTGACTTTTTCTTACGCAATTCACCAAAGCTATACTAGTGAGGAATTAGAAGACTATGTTACCCCAGAAATTAGCTAACTTCATTTTTATAATCATTATATTTTTTGTTCTTTCTGTTTTAGTTTTCGCATGATTTTGAATGTTGTATTGATTGATGGTGTGCTCGTCAGGCCACGTGAAGGAAAAAAGATATGCGGATAAACTGTTGCATGGACTTGGTTACGAAGGTTAAGTGCGGGTGCACATCAAGGGGTTGGACCTGTTCAGCCTCTAATTAAAGTGCATGCATGCTAGGCAAAAAACTGATCATATTTTTTATATTTTAATCTATTTATGGGCTAAAATAGTTTTTACTACAACATAGATTATCTATGAAGCACGGGTGCGGGAACGTAGTATGGGTATGGTACAAAACGGGTATGCCAGCAATACTGTGAAATTTAAAAACATAGGGCACAGGTACGCCAATGGTACGGAGGTAAATTTATTTCTTTTTTTTTGTACCTTTTAACATTATATTACATTACATATATGCTAAATACAAAATTAATTTTTTCTTATGAGAAAAAAAAAAATATTAGAACATAAAAGTATTGTCGTCCCCAGGTTGTGTTTTTGGCAATTGCTAATTAAGATTGCAAATGGCCAATACTTGTTAGGTTGGACGGCAATTGCTATGGCAACCGTATTGGTAGAAAGTAGTTTTCTGCAATCGCAAACCATAAGTAAAAATATCAGAAGATATATTTTCTCACACAAATTTAAAGTTTTAACACTTTTATTAAATTAAAGAATCTATATCATATTTTTTAATACTCAAATTTATATTTATATTAAAAGAGATAATATATTATTTACTCTAGTACTTCTTTAATTTTAAAAACTTTATATTAGTCCTAACATATTCACTGTCTTACCCAAAACGTAAAACTGCCGTACCCAACGCACCATTGGTGTAACCAAAACGTACCCGTGTCGTACCCAACAACTGGAATTGTAATATCCTGGTATCCTACATCGGAAAGAGAGAGGGAGTTTCTGGGCTAAAAAAGAAAAACTTTAGACCTTTACATTCAACTAGGCATTTTTTCAAGTAATAGAAATCCTAACAGAACTCCGCAGTTAAGTGTGCTTACGCTGGAGCAATGCAAGGATGGGTGACCCCCTGGGAAGAACAAAACCGTGAGGGTTTTTACCCAAAGCGGACAATATCGTTGCCGTGTGAAGGGTCGGGGTGTTACAGAAAAAGTACCCGTTACTTTCTTACCGTACCCAGTGCATCTACGGCACCAGGTACGCACCGTGCTTCATAGTAGATTATCGAAGGGGCAATGAGCTCATTTTACAGTAATTATGCAACGAATTATACACACAAAGCAATGTTAAATATAACAAGTGTCCAATAAAAAATATTGGACATCTGTAGCACACCCACGCCCAGTTGTCAAGAATCCAATGTGTACTTTAATTATTTTCAAGAATCTATTTAGCATAGGATAAACTAACTGATTAATTAGCCTCCATGCAAATCTTCCTTTTGCTACCGTATAGCTGTCAAAGCTTTCTCAATATCATGCTCACTAAGGCATAACGTTTCAATTTTTTGCTCCAACCTATTTCTTGAAGTTCTTTGTAGTAGTTTGAACTTTTAGAGCAACAATTTGTCTTTAAGGTGATGAGATTATTCCCAAAACCGAAAAAAGAAATGCATTTTGATGGAGTTACAGAGATTCTTCTAGATGCATAAAATGCCATTACCAAACACTCAAAACACTCGGATCGGTATGGTCCGCATGGAAAATGTGTCCAATATTAGGTGTTGGACATTCACTTAACAAATATATTTAAATAATTCAAATTTATAATATAACTACATGTGAAACCTCCATTCCATTTTTTTTTTTTTCAGTTTCATTATCTAGTGATTGAACATTCAACTTTAATTCAGTTGAACTTCCAGTTTAATTCTGTTTAGGTCGTCATCAAGAAATAGTCTTAGCAAGTAATAAACCAGCATAAAACAAACAAAGAGCAAAAAATAGCCGAATCACCAAGCAGTAGGAGCATCATTGCACCGACAAGTAAAATATCATAAGCCGCACGTAGAAACATCCACTCAAGTCTCAATCGACCCAAACACATTTATTTAACTTGATTACGTTTTCTCAAATTGAAAACTTGACTTGAGTTTTCCTGGCAAACAAACAGGGGGCAAAGAAACTGAAAGATAATACAATGATGATATTTTGAGGAGGGCTGGGAGTACCTACAATCGAACATCGGGACATTGGAACCCGCTTTTTGCTAAGTAATGCTCCACCAATTCGTCAGGAATCTGGGGAAGAAACAAATTACGATACTTACTTTTGAGTAAAATGACCTCTGAGAAACAAATAGTACATAGGTTTTGACAGAAATTTTCCCGAAAGATTTACAGTGGGGGTGTAGTCCATCAAGGACGCGAGAAAATCAGAGAGCGGAGTCTCGTCATCGTGCTTGCCTTCGCTTAATTGCTGATTGTGGTTCATCTCTCTCTCTCTCTCTCTCTCTCTCTCTCTCTCGTACCAGGTATACGAATAGTCCTCTCGCTAGGTATACGAATAGTCCGCTCGCTTCCCTGGCAGGCTTCCTAGTGCCAGGGGTTCCTTTAATTTAGGAGCCAGGGTTGGTGGGGTTTCGCTCTAAACCATCACTTAACTATCATTTTTAATTTTGTTACTCATAATTGATTAAATAAGTTCGATAATTTTTGGTCTATAAAATTAATTGGTTCATTGGATTTAACGGTGTGAACTTATTGATTTTAAATTTTTTTGTTGATATTATTTTAATTTTAGTTAATTATAATTTTTTTAATTAAAAAAATTTATTCTTAATAAATTTAAAACTCAAAAAATTATAAAATTATCAATTAATGGAAAATTGAAATAAAAGAAAAAAAAATGTAAAGAAAATTTATTTTCTCTT
>JAOTRH010000010.1:13894614-13932916 GCA_034768845.1 Heliamphora exappendiculata | reverse complement strand
TACATGATAATACGGGATGTTGATCAATTCATATAGTCAGTATAGAATCGATCATCCCGTTGATCCCGCTCAATACATTCCAAGTGTAATAACACATCGAGCTCGAATATCGAATTCCCAAAACTTGAATTCGATCCGTTCGACCTAGCCAAGATTAACTACTATAACGATGCACTACAATCGTACCAATGGAATGTCTAGATCCATTGCGATTGTGAGCCTACCTGTATAATCTGTCAGAACCTTTGACCCGATCTTCCGTGCAGCACACACCGAGTCAAATACTAGACAGAATATACGGACTACGCATTCATTCATCACAAATATAAATATGAAACCACGAATATAAAATCATCTCAAATATTTCTCGTTAATATGTCAGGGATCTAGAGTAAAAATACATAAAAGCATGACTTTTCAGTATACATTCCCAACATCCATTACCCGTTACGGCCGATTTTTTGGTGTGAAAGAAATTCATAAGTGTAACGGCTGTTACACCACCGTTATGGCCGAAACGGCACCACTACGGCCGTTACGGCTTGTGTAACAAGATTTTAGATCATGAATTTTTTTATTTCGTTTTTTCATCAACAGATCCACGTTTTTTATTATTTTCAGCCTAAAATTATTCATAATAGTCCGACAAGCCAAATACTACTTGGGCATTGTGGGATTTGCCTCAAATCTCTTCAGTTTCACAACAATCAGGTAATTTTGTTCTTTATTGTTAACTTTCGACTCTTTAATATATGCATTCTTCTTCCAGTTTTGATGAGTTCTTTAAGATTAAATATTTGCTGAAAGCTAAATAACTTGTTTGATTCAATATTCATATTTCTTGAAGATCCACTGTCTATGAATTCGAATTTTTGTGCTGCTGTTGGTAGAAAACATGATGTTCAAGTATTTTGTTTTTTTAAAAAATGTTCAAGATCCATGTTTGTTTACAACCCCACTCCAAAAAAATTAGATTTATACAAATTAAAGTTAAAACAACAATATAAATTTTAAAATAGTGAATTCAAAATTAAAATTTAATTAACAAATCAAATATTATGCTTTAATATATACAATACTTTATAGTTATTAAAAATTTAATGACATTTTAGTTGTGTATTATGAATTTATAATACATAAATTCATTAATTACTACAAAAAAATAATTAAATTGTTAATTTTAATTAGATTATATAGCAAAAAAATTAAGACATATATTAAATCATGTCTACAAAGTAAACAAAATTCATCAAAAATTATTTTAAACTTCAATAAATATATTTATGAAATAAAAAGATGTAAATCAGTTATTTTTTATTGAGTCGTGCAAAAAATAAAAAAATTCACAGCTCCGGGTACCGCTACCGATACGCTACGGTCGTTACGCCCCGAATCCGCGTCACCGTTATCGTTACCGTTACGCCAACTACTACCGCTATTTAAAATTAAGCCAACTAATTTTAATTTTATAAGTTACATCATTTGCAATCTCTTCATCTTTGTTAATAATCGAATCTAGATAATGAAAATATTCACTTTTAGGTATTCTTGGTTTTGAATCTTTACTCTTTCATTATTAATACTCCTATTACTTCTTAAATTGTATTCCATATATTCAGTTTTGTTTCTACTCACATTAATTACCTACAACCTAAATTGATTCATACCAAAAACACAATCGCTTAAGAAATAGCTATGTAGACTAAAGAATACCAATAACACCAACAAAATCAACTTATCAAACTAAAAGACACGGAGCATAGATACATATGTATAACTGGGAGATAAGAAAAAAAAATGTTGTGGAGGCATAAGTATTGGGAAAAAATACATGATCCAAGAAAAGATGAAAGGAGTGCGGAACAAGAGAAATGGAAAAAATTACATGAAGAAATATGCTGAAATTAATCAAAACCAGTTAACAACGAATATTCGATGAAGATAAATCAATTCAACAAATTGTTATTTAGCTAATCATTAGTAGTAATTTTTTCATAATTCTAGTAATTATTTTAGAATTCCCATAGTCAAAGCAGTTTCATATGATTAGTTTGCATTCAATACCCCTATTTTTTTTATAATATAAATACCACCTGTGAGAGATAATAAATATAATGATGATTTTTTTCTTTAAAAATATTTATGTTTAGTAATCCTCAGTTTTCACTTACTCTGGGGGGAAATTCAAAATGTTAGTGGGGGGAAAATTCCAATTTATGTATAAAAAATATAGACAAATTAGGGATCTTTAAAATTCATTGGGACAAGTGCCTCTATTGGGCCGTGTGCTTCCGTCCATGACCGTTGGTATCATTATTTGTAATCCATTATTGTACTTGTTTCCTACTTGGTTGCACGGGGAATGTGTAAGCTAAGGTGAAGAACAAATATTATTATTGTCATTAACAAAAAGGCTTAATGCCTAACGATGAATTACACGATATATATAAAGAGGATCAATACAGGCTTCTTTATAAGAGTGAGGCTCAAAATAAGCATGAATAGAAATCAAAAAGTACGGTGGGAGGGTGAAAAACAAGTATGGGAGAAACCAAATCTTACCGATGAATTACGAGTACGCAATGGGTAGCAGCGTTCAGGAGGGTTGGAAGCCACAGGAGCAGAGGGAGCAGGGTCGGAGCTGGTGGGTAAAGGTGGAGAGGGAGCAACAGATCATTGAGAATAAACCAACAGTAGAGATGAAGATTTAGAGGGACGGGATGGAGGGGGAAGCTGATGGAAATCAAGGGTAGAAGTAAACTCCTCAGAAGGCACATCGAGAGAAAAATGATCCACATGAACCTAATCGTCTTTGGAAACAAGAGTGTACTTGGGGGGAGGATTAAAATGGGAGAGATACTCAAGAAACATAACATGATGCGAAACATATAGACGTTTAGAGACATGATCGTAACATCGATATCTTTTTTGCTGGAGGCCATGCTCTAAAAAGGCACATAGAGCAGAATGAGCATTGAGTTTGCTACTCTCTTTTTGGAAGAAGAACAAAACAAACAGAACCAAAAACTCGCAGCAAGGAGTAATTGGGTGCATAGCCGAACAACTTTTCAGAAGGGGAGAGCCCAGAAAAGAGAAGAGAGGGCATACGATTTAGAAACACTGCCGTAAGAACGACTTCACCCGTAGGAATGGAGGAGGATAGATGAAGAGATCGAGCGGTGTCAATAATATGTCGATGTTTGCTATCAACTCTACCATTTTAAGTTGGAGTATTAGAATATGAGGATCGATGAATAGTGGCAGATGAAGCCAAAAAATTAGTGAATTCAGTCAAAAAGTATTCTCCACCCAAATTCGAACTAAGAATCTTAAATAGGGAAAGAAACTGTTTCTTGAACTATAGAATGAAACATGCGGTAAATGCAAAATAGATCCAATTTATGAGACATGAGATAATAGACTGAGGCTTCCTTAGTGGTAAAGGGGAAAGGACCTTACACACCTGTATGAACAAAAGAGAAAGGAGAGATAGAAATAGACGTGCTTTTATTAAAAGGTAAATCTGACATTTTGGCAAGTTTACAACCACTAACAGTCACTTTACCTAAGCTACCAAACTGAATAAAAAACTTACATTCACTAGATAAATGTCCTAACTGAGAATGCCAGATGTAAAAAGGAGAAAAATGCTGATCTAAAGAAAAAGATGACATAGCAATAGGAAAAACCACTGAAATGTGTAAACTCTCCAGAATATACAAGTCATTAACTCTACGCAAAAAGGAGATGAATGCTGATCTAAAGAAAAAGAAGACATAGTAATAGGAAAAACCACTGGAATGTGTAAACTCTCCAGAATGTACAAGTCATTAGCTCTACGCCCAATCCCAATACGCTTCTTGGACATCCGTTCACGAACAACACAACCATCAGAAGAAAAAAAGACATCAAAACCAGAATTAGAAAACTGACTAATAGATAGTAAACTGACAAACAGTTGCAGTATATAGAGAGCATAAGGAACAAATGAGGATAGATGGAATGGAAAACTGAGCCAATAGAAACTACACGCATAAGAGAATTATTTGCAGTGCGAACAGTGATAGGGGAAGATGGGGAAACACAATTACTAAGACTGAACATATTTGATGTAATGTGATGAGAGGAACTGGAGTCAAAGATCCTAGTCGAGGGTGAAATATCTAGCAAGTAAGAACTATGAAAACCTAAATGAGAGGTAGACATAGAAGCATACGATTAAGTCCTAGAACAGGTAAGTATGGCTTGAAACTGATCTATCAACAACTGGGAGGGAAGAGATGTGGTGCCAGTGGATGCAAATGCAACAGGAGCAGCAAAAGGGCGATAGGACGGTGCCGCGGTACAAGAAGAATGACCCTTATGTGCTAGCTTAGGGTAGGCAGTCTTCCAATGACCCCTTCGATGATAGAAACTGCACTCATCTATAACAACCCTTAACTTTAGCTTATCGTGACCTGAATCAGTTGAGGGGAGGGAGTAAGCAGCGGTGGAGGACGAGAAGTAACACCCATTAATGAGGAAGGGGTAAGAAAGGCTGACTGAGAGGGAATAGTCATCCTGGCAACCTTGAATCTTATCTCTTCTGCAATGAATTCATGAATATCTCCATCAACGGAGGGCAATGGGAACGATGAAGATTAGCGCCACGAAGTGACTTAAACTGATCGCGAATGGCTATGAGAAATTGTACCAACCTTTGCTTTTCTCGATACTGAAGATAACTATTAATCATTTGTAAGTGCTAATTGATCCCAGTAAGTTGTCTATCGCATTATAAAATTCTTGAATCGATTTTTCATTCTGCTTGGCACTTCGAATAGACATTTCCAATTCATATTGCTTGGCAAAATTAGAAGTTGATATACATATATTTTGAAGATAATCCCACACATGCCTTGCATTCGTATATTTTGAGTAGTTCATGCTGATATTGGGTTCCACAGAGTTGTGAAACTAAGTGAGTACCTATGCATTCTCCATTTCCCAAACATCAACAGATGCATCATACCCCTCAAACCTCGGATTTGTAGATCGAATGGTTGAACCAGTTACATAACCCCAGCGCCCTTTTACAAGAAGAAAGTTTTTCATTACATTGGACTAATACGAGTAGTTGGTTCCATTAAGGCGGATGTTAATAGCTTGTAATTTATCCTCAGCCATGGCGAATGAAGAAGACGGGAGATCATGCAAACCAGACCTCGAGCAAATGAAACCAACTAAGAACCAAAAGAACCAGTCTGCTGTACGCCATTGAGGGACCAAAGACCAAAACAAATGAAAGATAGATGAGAAGTCTTTGGCGAGGGCGCTTGTGACAGTCAAGGATTCTGGTAGGGTCGCCGGTGATCAGAGGTGCAGGGTAAGGGTCCAGGGAACCTCAGACATTAGTGGTGGTGGTCGATGCACGAAAAAAGTTCAGTGAACCTCGTCGACGAGGCAAAATAAGTCTCGCCGGTGGTCGTCGGTGAGTTGTCAATGGCCGGCGAGGGTTTTGAAGTGATGCGGCTAGGGTTTTTGAAGAGATGATGTAGAACAGGCCAAGGTTTCAAAGCTAGGATTGCTAAAGATGAAGGGCTAGGGTTTCGGCTAGCTCGTAGGTGGTCGTCAGTACTCATTGGTGGTCGGCGAGAGTTTTGAAGTGGTGCAGCTAGGGTTTTCGAAGAGACGATGCTGAAGGGGCTAGGGTTGCGAAGATTGGGTTGCGATTGCGAAGAGCTAGGGTTCGCAAAGAAGGAGAGGCTGAGCCACGGAGGCTAAAGCATTGTTTGCCGGTGACGGATAAGAAAGGACTGGTTCGGCGGCAACTACTGCTACGAGGGTTTTGTTGGCTCTGATACCATGTAAGCTAAGGTGAAGAACAAAGATTATTATTGCTATTAACAAGAGGCTTAATGCTTAACGATAAATTACACGATATATATATAAAGAGGCAAAAGCATAGAAAATCCTAAAAATATAAAATGACTAAACTACCCTTTATCTATATACTCAATAACAAAAATAAACTCTCAGAGGATGGGGGAAAGAAGGGAAATTCAGAGCCATATCTTTTTGAAATGCTCCATTTTGAAAAAAACACTTTAAAGATTTTACTGGGGCACACTGGTCCATGGAGCAATCATCATTGTCCGAGGCTTGTAACTGCAGGTATGCATGTTTTTTTGATAACAGGACTAAGTTATTTTGCACTTCCAGATTAGTTGGCAGTTGTTATTTGCATCACTATTTCTTCCTGTGTGGATGTCCTAGCAAAGAAAGGAGTCTTGACTTTCATCTCTTAACATGTTGCTCGGTGCTTCTCTTGCTCCATGTTTATCTGATGAGTGTTTTGCCTGTACAATTTCTTCCCAAAGTATGATTTTGTTGAATCAGATAACTTGTGTAGGAACAATAATGGGAGATAAGATTTTAGTATAGTTAATTGGGGGCGCAAGTGTGACCAAGGGTTAGCTTGGTGGATGAGGCACTCCCTTATGAGGTGCGATGCTTGGGTTTGAGACTCACCAGCTGCTGCTTCCACTGACATAAAAAAATGAGGTATCAAGTAACAAGTAATGCTTGTTTTCTGAATTTTAAAATATTATTGCAGGATGTCAGTGTGGGAAGGAGAATCATTCTGGTTTTTCAGACACTCGGGGTTGTTTTTGGTGATGTTGGAACAAGTCCATTGTATACCTTTAGTGTGATGTTTAGCAAGGCTCCCGTCAATGGAAATGAAGATATTCTTGGAGCATTGTCACTGGTTTTATACACCTTAATTTTGATCCCACTGGTTAAGTATGTCCTCATAGTTCTGTGGGCCAATGATGATGGTGAAGGTATGCTGGATGTCAGAAGTCAAACTTTGATTTTATCGTCCCTAATTATCTTCTATGGGTGTTTCTCTTTAGGGTGCATATAAATGTGCATCAGTTTCTTGTTTTCTAATTAATGCAGGTGGTACATTTGCTTTGTACTCATTAATTAGTCGGCACGCTAAGGTCAGTCTTCTCCCAAATCAACTACCATCTGATGCACGTATTTTAAGCTTCAGACTAAAGGTTCCATCTCCAGAACTTGAGCGATCGTTAAAAATAAAGGAAAAACTTGAAACTTCTTTGACACTGAAAAAGCTACTACTGATATTAGTGCTTGCCGGTACTTCTATGGTGATAGCGGACGGGGTTGTTACACCAGCAATGACAGGTTGTGCCATGAACTGTTCAAATTTTTATTTATATGAATTTTTGTACGGTTTTGTTGTCTGCTGTGGAGAATCTTCCAGCAAAATGATATAAACCAAAGGGGAAAAAAGAAGAAGAAGAAGAAACACTTTTTTGGGGGGGGGGGGGGGAGAGAATATATCTAACATTAGTTTGAGTTGGTGTTGTTATTGTATTTATTCTGGTTTTTTCCTGACGCAGTGATGTCTGCTGTTGGTGGTTTAAAAGTTGGAGTATCTGGGATTAAGCAAGGTGACATGATTAGTGATTGAATATATGAATATATAATAACAGTTAGTTTTACTTTTTAGTTATTTGATTTACTATTGTTCCTTGATATATAGTTGTCATTGGGATAACGGTATTCTTTGATGTATAGCATGTGTTAGTTGTCCATTCTGTTAGCAAACCCTAAATGTTTTTTATCGTCTTCTCTTGATATTTTCCCCGCACTAGGTCCCTATTGTAGCTGGTGCAGTCATGAGCTTCTGATGCAATGGACAAACAAGAAATGTTTAAGTTTACAGTTAGGCTTCCACACGAATAATGCCACATTAGTTTGTCTTAAAGAGTGTTTGTGGAACACAAGGCTAAGTTTCGTTGGGTTATGATTTTGTATTATTTAAGTGGGCTGTCATATGCTCAATTCAAGATTTTTGAACTTAAAAATATCTCGTTTTTTATTGTTGAAAGTGCCTATTACCGGGGAACGGGGGCTCTGGACTTAACCTATCAATAGAGTGCTAATCATATCAACTTGGGTGATCCCCCCCGTCTGATTCTTGGTTTGTGTATAGTTTTTGATTGCCTACCTATCTTACATTTTTTGTTTTTATGTTCCCATCAACCTAATTGAAATGGGACTACCATCTCTTTGTACCACCATTGGAATTTAAGGGCTTTCGTGCTCTGTTTTATGATCTAGAGTAATTGGAACTAAAAAACCAGAACCAGATCCGTAGGATCAATCATCCTGTGGTTGCGGTTGAAGTAGGTTTACAACATAGGGTGCAGGCTTTTGTTTTTCCATTTTCTGAGATGTTTAAAAAACTAATACATATTTTTACCTATGATGATATATGTTTTTATATGACATAGGTTACCTATATATTCCTTATTCCTATTAGTCAGTTTTATTTATTGTATTTATTTTTATTGCAGATCAAGTGGTGATGATTTCAATCGCGTTTCTTGTGGTTTTGTTCAGTTTACAGAGGTATGGAACGAGCAAAGTTGGGCTTGCAGTTGGCCCTGCTTTATTCGTATGGTTTTGTTCTCTTGGGGTTATTGGCATCTACAACCTTGTAAAACATGATAGCAGTGTCTTGAGGGCATTTAATCCTGTTCACATGTACTACTTCTTTAAGAGGAACTCAACTAAGGGTTGGAATGCCCTTGCGGGCTGTCTTCTTTGTGCAACAGGTAAACAATGATTCAGGAGTTCCAGATCTTTTGGAACTTAATATACTAATCTTTGGTGGATAGATGAGAAAAGTGGAGAAACATTAGATTGTGGTTTTCCTTTGGCTCAACTTAAATGTCTTCTTGTTTATAATGTTTCTCTCTCTCTCTCTCTCTCTCTCTCTCTTTTTTGCTTGTTTTAACTTGTCCCTTTTCTGCCTTTGTTGTTTCTGAATTTTTTGGTAAACACTTCTCTGGTTTAACTGTTCAAGCGGAATTCTTTTGACAGATTTATAGGCCTTCTTCCCCTATAGAAGTCTTATGTTGTTTCTCTTGTACGGGAATTATTGTGTAGGCATCGTTTGGGTTCTAAGATACTAGAGAGTGAAATGGGCACGCATGCCACATGCAGATTTTTTTATTTTATTTTTCTGGAGAGCTGATTTGAAAGAAACAAACTTCTTTGATTGATGTCAACCATTGATTAGTTTAAACAAGTTTTAGTGCGGATAAATGATAAGTCCCAACCTTTCGTATCAGATTCGTATCAGAGAGTGATGTGTGCTGGTGTTAAATTTTTGGGGGACACAGTGGATTTGAAAGAAAGAAACTTCCTAAATCAATCTGGGCCATTGATTAGTTTGGGAGTGATAAATGTCATATCAATCTTCCTGGATAGTAATATAGTTCCTTTGGAATAAGGCTTGACCTTGGGCCAGTCTTAAGTGTTGTCATCAAGGGTTGAACTCATATGTTTGACAACACATGGCCCAGTAGTTTGTCTGTTGAACAAGTGATGATCAAATTCTAGCTGACTAGATTTTTTCTAAGTGTCATGAATATTTCTAAATCATTGAAGTTGTCATTAGAACATAAACATCTAGCTTCCTCTCCAGTCCCAACTGCCAAAGAAGAAAATCTAACTTTCATCTTGTATATTTAGGTTTAGATGAATCTGGTTTGTCACCACATGTTTGTTTAATGGATTACAAAGTTCATCTAACATAGTTACGTGACAAAAATGGCTCTTTTGAAAGTATCATGAATTCCTTTAGGTTGCAGAATATTGATTGTTTGGGGGGAAGGGTGATGTGGGAGACAAATCTTGGAGGTGAGGTGCTTCGGCGAATGATAGTGTGGGCTCTTGATCAAGGAGTGGGAATTGATATCTAAGCTTGATATTGAGAAGGCCTATGATCAGAGATTTGTTTATGTGATGGGAGGTGATGAGGTTCAGGCCAAAACTGGGAGCAATGAGTTTGGTTTTGCATCTCTACTATATAGCTATCGGCGGTAGTGAATGGCTCCTGTACTCTTTTTTTTTTTGAAGACTATTTAAGGTTTGAAGGTGAATTTGAGAAATTTGGCTTTCATTCCAGTATGTGAGGTACTTAATGTAGTGGCTTTGGCTTCCTTTTTTGGTTGTAGGTTGAATTCATTGCTTGCTATCTATCTGGGATCATCATTTAAGGTAAGAAATGGTCGGAGTTCATTTACATTTGTGATAAGTCAGTAAAAACTTATTGAAAGGGCATAAAGGGAATGGTACTCATATCCAAAAGTTCTCACGAGAAGGAGGATCGAAATAACATCCTCTACAAAAAGGGAATCATCCCATAAATAAAGATTTTGTAAAGTCTATCGTATAAAAAATGGACCGTGTTTCTTTCTCAAATAGCCAATTTTACTCAGAAGAACATCTTTTCTACGCAACGTGAACTCCCCACATCAAATGATCTCCTGTTCCGTTCCACCCACACCAACCGCATTAGACACAAAGGAACCAAATGCCACATCCCCTACTTCTTGGAACTCTCTTCTATCCCGTTAGCACATCGCCCACACCCTTCTCAAAATTTGGATTAATTCAAAAAATGAATAAGACAAACCCCCATTGTTTCCTTGTAAAATCACAATGTATAAGAAGACAAAGACACTGACTCTCACTTGTTCTTGCACAAACAGCACCAATTATTTAATACGTTCCCCCTTTGAGTAAGATTATCAATAATAAGGACCTTCTCATGGACGACAAACCAATGACAGAAGGCCACCTTCGACATGACCTTCATCTTCCACGCAGTCCTCCACGAAAAAGGAACACTTTGGCTATACAACAACATATTATAGAAGGTTTCAACCGAGAACCTCCCGCTATGACCCCCCTCCATCTCAGAGAGTTCTCCCCACCTCCCCTGCCTCTGTGATCATACAAGTCCGCACGATGAGCCAACAATTGGTCCAACTCCCAATCCTGCAGATTCCTCCTCTGCCCAATGTCCTATAAGCAAAGATTATAGGCCCTCCAGGAATAATCCACAAGAAGACCATTGCTGTCCCTGCCTAAAGCGAAGATTAAAACTTAAAAATATCTAGTGGAATGGAAGTCGCAATATTTTCCAAAAAGGGTAGACCCAAGTTGATAAGTGCACTCTACCTGCTTGAAAGAAGCTTGAAAGAGTGCAAAGAGAGATTTTCTTTAGGATGGGTTAGGAGAACTCAAATTTTAGTTGGTAGATAAAGAGTCTTAGATAGGAGGGCAGATTGGGATTTGGAGGCTTTGATTTCAATCAATCCTTGTTTGAAAATGGTCTAGAGATCCGATTGTGATAGATATTTGAGGAGGGCAATGGCTATAAAGTATGGTTTTAATATATCATATGGGAAGGGCCTTTAGAAAGGTATTCATCAAGGTTTCTATGATTTAAGTGGTCAAGCAAGTATGTTTATTGGGAAATGCTCAAAGATTGCGCTTTTGGAGTCAATCTTCGGTTTGAAGATGAGAAGGTTGCAGAGAAGTTTTATTTACTTTCTCATGTTGTGTGGATAGTGGATAGAGGAGCTTCAGTTGGTGCTTATCTGTCTAAGAAAAAAAGAACTCTTTAAGTTTTTTGGGAGATAGCTTCTTTGTAGAATTTGAGTGATTGGGAGATGGAGGATTGGTGATCTTATTGGGATCCTTCATGCCATTCCCCATAGGGATTTGGTTACTTAAGCTGCTGCCAAAGGTTGCTTTCTTTGATGTATGACGGCTCATGTAAAATCCTTTCCATTGACAACTTAATTAGGAGGAGGCAAGTTTATGTTAGTGGGAAAATCAGTCAGTTGCCTCCTTAATTATTGAATGGTGGCAGCAGAGATCTTTGGGTCATATACTTGGTATGTTCAGATGGATGTGAGTTTCTTAAGGGCATTATGGACCTTTAATGTCTAATATGCATTATTTTTGGGGAGTGCAACCGAAGGACTTCCAATGAAAAAGAGGAACACTTTTAAAATTGAAAAGTAGAGTTATCTTTTTTATCTAGTTGGTTCTCAGGTGTTATCTATATATTACTTGAATCAATTTGTGAACTTTTTAGAGACTTATGAGCAAACAATCATATATAGAATGGCTAGTGTTTTGTTTTGTTCTTTTATTGTATACTGGTGGCACCTCCTTGGTGTCTTTCTAATATATTACACATAAATAGCCTCAAATTCCTTTTTGATCTTGTAATAAATATTTCTAAACCCAGTGATGCTATCAATACAACACGCATACACATTCAAAGTTACCTCACCTAAATTCCAGTTTTTACAATTTACCTGTCCCATAAAACTAGCAGTTGGGCATTGAATGGACCTGGCTTGTTCTTACATATTTGCATGGGACATGCTGTCCTAGTGATGTTGTTAGGTTAGGTTATGATTTATTAAGAACTTTAACTAATTTATGGATTTATTCTAATTCAATAGAGAATATGTTTTAAAGAGATTTGATTTTGATTTGTATGTTTGAACGAAATTTAGGAAGCTAGCTCTCTTGTGAATTTTGTGGGGTGTTGATACGTCCTATCCAGACAGAAAGCTTACCATTTTTCCCTAAAATGTGATGCTTATGAAATCTAGACGTGATTTCTGGTAATCTGGAGCAGTAGTGATAGCAGTTGTTGTTGTTCTTTTCTTATTCTTTTTCCACTGATGATATTTTCTTTTTGCCAATTTAAAATTCTGTAGACAATACCTAACCTTTCCTTGCCATACAAATAACCAATCTTCCCTAGCTGGCTAAGGAATGCAAAATCAGCAAGGTTACTGTTCACAATATTTCAAGTAATTTGGCTGACAAATATATCTAGTAACTTGGGTGACAAATATGGCGTGTGGCTTTACCAAAGAAAATGTACTCTTATAACTTGCAGTTGGATACCTTCCTAGAGTTAACTAATTCTCAATGGGATTATTTAAGGAGTAGAAACTCAACTCAACTTAGCTTAACAAGTCCTAACTCCAGTCATGTGAATTTATATTGGAATGCATTCATATTGGCTTAGTGTCATCTTCTCGTGCCCTGAAAACTCTTTTTCTTTGATTCATTCACCAGTCCCTGGATCACCGTTTGACTTAATTATACCACTTCTTCTTGATATAGTCACTTTGTTTGTTTCATCTGGTCAAACTACGTACATGACTTCCTCTAATAGTTCATCTGTACCTGGCTTCAAAGCCATCGTTTTTTCTTGCTGCTCATCTATTTTACCATTTTCATTTTAGGACAATATATTCTTGACCCCCTAACATTTAACCACCCTTCTTGGAATTGTTTTATATCTATTTCCTTTTTATTTGGCAGTCTTACATCAATCAAACAATGACCAATTACACTTCAGTGATTTTGATTTTATAGAAGTAATTGGCTGGGCAAGATCTTCTCCGTCTTACCAATCATCAATCTAAGATAAAATGACCAATTTACCTTTCAGTGATTTTTCTGTTATAGAAGTAATTGGCTGGCCGAGATCTTCTCCATCTTACCAATCATCAATCTAAAATGAGGAAAATGATCACTTTTAGATATCTCAAGCCTTCAATCTCGAATAAAAGCTATCCATTCCTCATGATTTTGTGGATTGAAATGTCGTCGTAAGTACATCTTGACCATGAAATCTATTCATAAATACGTTCAGTTAGATCATCTACAATTATTGTTGATATCTGAAATGTTTTTCTTGAATAGATATTGGTCAAAAAGGAGAATTTAAGATCCCTGCAAGTGTGAAACAATAATCCATGTAGCCAAGGTGGTGGTTTTGCCACAAAGATGAGTGGCAACCTCAGTGAGGGGCTGTAGGTATTAAAGTATAGCATTATGAAAACTGTTTCAGAAACTCAACAAGTTTCTCAAGGATTTGGGTTCCCTACCAGAACCGATGCTTTTAAGCTAACATTTTCCACTCAAAATCTTTTTTATTGCAGGTAGACAGTCAATTCATAATGAAACAACCTCTGCATAGCCTTTTTGTTTTGGTTGTTGCCTTCTGATCTTTTTTGTATCCACGCATGATCTGTGGTATTTCCTTTCTGCCATGATCACGAGATTTTATATATACTCATGGAAAATATATCATTGAAGATTTTTTGCATAAAACGTGTGTAATTTTTGCTTAGCAGACCATGGAACCTACTCCTAAATGTGTCCAGTTGCATCATCTGTAGTTAGTGGTATATTGTAGGGCATATAAGAGATTGATTGGATCTCTTTGGGGTTTCTTTGCACTGTATTCACAATGCCCTTCTTGGAGAACTTATTGGGCATATGCATTTACAGAGGAGGGGTAGCTAAGTTTTTGTTTAGGTAATAGCAGCACTTGCTTTAGAAAGACTTCGGGACACCTATTTACTTCATTAGGTGTTTAAAACGATTTTGCATTAGGAAAGATGCTGGATGGTAAGGTTTGTTAGGCTTTTGAGGGACAAGGAATTCTGAAAAGTCAAAAGCAAGACTAATTGTCCCTGGCAAGAATGTCGAATTGTACCCTAAATCAAACTTCTAAGAAAAATAGGAATTTCCCCAAGTATTGGATTTGTAGTTGTAGATGGTGGTTTTGGACTTTGGATTTAAACCTTTGTCCCCCCTGTTCTCAAATTATTTTTTTACCACGAAATAAAGAGGAATTACCAGGGTTAATAACTGTAGGTTCACGGGTTTTAATTTCAATTTAAATTATTTACTCTTGTTGAAGGGTACTTTGTGTATCTTTTTGCCTGCTTTTTTGGAGCATGGACCTTCCTTGTTGGGATTGTTTTCACCTGATATTCCGCTTCTCTGTTTTGCCTCCATTTATAAATTTTTTTTATTTTTCTTTTATTTATGCAAAATATTTTCTTGGTATGATGAATTGGTTTCATCTATTCACTGGCTCTTTGGATGTGTTTACAATACATAGGACAACACCGTCTTGGTGTTGTGTCTTCTTATAAGTGGCACCCCACTTTCTTTTCCCTCTGAAGGACCCATATAATTTCTGAAAAATAAAGTTGGTGACATGTTTAGTGGGTGAGAGAGAGCATTGTGCTCTTAAATTTGTATGAACTACTATCTTGATTATACCTGCCTGCCAAAAAGAAAGGAAAGAGCAATTTTGAAATCAATGGTAACTATCTGCGAAAACCAACACACTATTTGCACCTTTTTTTTAATTACTTTTTTCCCTAAATGATTATAATCTTCTATGCAAGCATCATGTGTACACTGACTTCAGTTTTTAACTATATAAGGGCTCTTTGTGCCTTCATCTAATTTGGCTTAGGAAATAAGATTTCGTCATTGTAATTTTTAAGTGTGTTATGTACCTTTTCTGTTTTTGCAATCTGATGGATGAATGCAATTCAGGTTCGGAGGCGATGTTTGCGGATCTTTGCTACTTTTCTGTGAGATCAGTTCAGGTAAAGCAGATCAGCTTTACAATATGTTTATCTTTGCTACTTTTCTGTGAGATCAGTTCTGGTAAAGCAGATCAGCTTTACAATATGTTTCATTTGATGTTACGATAATGACAATTATGGAAACCTACCAGTTCTTTTCTCCATTGCTCTTCTGTGGTGTTCCGGTTAGCTACTTAGCATACAATATTGGTTGTTTGCAGCTTACCTTCGTGTTTCTTGTATTGCCTTGTCTTCTTTTGGGATACCTGGGTCAAGCTGCATACCTTATGGACAACTACAGTGATACGGAGCAACTTTTCTTTACTTCTATACCAGGTAAGGTTTGTCTTGTGTGCATTTGAATTTGAAAAATAAAACAATTTGTTTTTCTACTTTGGGGGCCCTTATTTATTTGGAGGACCTACTTATGATAATCTACCTATTTTGTGGATGCGGATTGTATATAGTTGCTATTCATTTTTTTAAGGCACAGTTTTCTGTCTTCCTTGCACATTTTGAAAAGTTGCTTTTGCATTCATGTGCGACATTCTATTTGCATGCCTATTTCATTAACTAAAAACATTCTGTCTGCAGGTGGTGCTTTCTGGCCAGTCCTCATCATTGCTAACATTGCCGCATTAATTGCTAGTCGGGCTATGACAACTGCAACATTCTCTTGTATTAAGCAATCAACAGCTCTTGGTTGTTTCCCTCGCCTTAAAATCATTCATACATCTCGGAAATTCATGGGTCAGATTTATATACCTGTCATAAACTGGTTTCTGCTGGTGTTTGCTCTGGTGATCGTCTGCACTATCTCAAGCATTAATGAGATGGGAAATGCCTATGGTAGTACTAAATCTCTCTTTTCTTTGAGTTTTACATATTTTTGCTAGAACTTGAAGTTTCTTCTCACAACTACTTAATAGATTTTTCCCTTCTAAATTATTCTGTGGGGCCTAAACTTTGATTTAGGAACAATTGGAAATTCTGTGGGGTCTGGAGAAATGCTTTAGGCATGGACTATAATTTTAGGATTATTGGTTGGATTGGAGCAGTGTTGTCAAATCGGGACGTATCAGTTGATTAATTTTATGTATCACATATCGTATTGTATCGTGTGTAAGGTATGTTAATTTAATTAAACATAAGGCGATAGGATAATCATGAATGCGATTGAGAAAGAACCCCTCGTGAAGATTAAAGGAAGGCCAGATTTCCTTTATGTAAGATCGTATGATGCAAATCGTATGTCGATTGTATCAAAATCGTATGCTAGGGCACTGTATCTTGCAATTTTTGTTCAAATACTATACATGGCAGAATTCATATGGTTTTGTATACGATACACCACGTATTGTATGATATGTATCACATATCCTATGATTTTGACAACACTACAGTGGAGCGGAATGCTAATATTTTTTAGGACAAGTTTGAGGGTATATATGGGATAGAGTGTGCCATTTGGCATATTTTTGGGTTTCTATTTTCCTCTGATTAAGGGAATTCCACATTTTCTAATTTCTAGAGATTGGAGGCAGCATGTGATGTGTAAATAACTTGTAACTTGATAAGCTTTGTTCTTTTCTATTTTCTTTTGAAGGACTCTGTCTTCCTTTCTTTGCACTTCCTCTTTCTTTTTTACAATAAATATTTATATTTGTTACTGATCAAAAAATGGACTATAATGTAGCCTGCTAATTTTCTGGCCTTTTTTGAGTATGAGTTTCATTTGTTCGCTTGAATGATATATATATATATTTGCATTGAAAGGGCACACCGAACTACTGAAACAGTTGATAATACTTGAGTTCCATTTGTTTTGGTAGAAAACATTTTCATTGGAAATATTTGATAGACACCCGAGTCCTTTTTGGTGCTTCGCTATGACCCTAAATATAAGCTGGAAGACATATTTCATTGTCTGGCTGGATCGTTGATATTTCACGTTTCAAAATACTTGCATAAACAAGATTTTTCATAGACAATGAGTATTTTGTTGGGTGAGGGCAATAGCTGCAGGCCCATTGCAGTGGTGGTGGAGGGCCTGTGTGAGTGAGACATATGGTGGTATCAGTGGTGGCAAAGGTGGTGGTTGTAGTGATGGTGGTGATGGCAACAGCTGCAGGGGTGGTGGAGAATGTGACGGCTGCTGCTGCACCAGTAGCGGCCTAGGGCAACAGGGGTGGCGTGATGATGGTGGTAGTGGTGCCATGGTGGTGGTGGGGTTGCAATGTCCCTCGAGTATGGGTATGCATCCAATTGTTAGATCCATTTAATTCTCATATCACCCGCACTCACTGGGATACAACAAAATATTGATATTCCTTAATAAATCTGTTTTATTTTTCATAATAAATGGTGTTACAAGGTTCCATTAAACATTACAATATAAGAGTTTATGCATAACTTTATAATAAACTTGAATTACTAAATATGTTTTCTTAGTTAATGTCCAAGGAAAAATGCTGGACACATATCTCATTCCCTTATCTAAGAACACTGGTAATTTATGCATTTAGAAGAGTCCATGTACGTTGTCCATCTCTTTAGGTTTGAAAAATGTTTACAACCTTTAAAAAGTGGAAAATGTTTTCCATTAAAATCAATTCATTTTCCGTAGACCATAAAAAAGTTCCATCGTTACATACAGGAAAATAAAGAAAATGTCTTCTGCCAATACAAACAGAATGTTAGTCTTATCTGGAATCTCCTCTCTTCTAAGATACTTCTTCTGATCTTTTGTTTGTGCCTACTTCTCTCATCTTACTGTACTTTAAGGGGGTGCTTCTGACAGAAGTCTAGTCCTATTATTTTTCTAATTCTATTTAGAGCAACATAAATGTTCTTCACAATGTAGTCATTAGAAGATAAAAGTTGATTTCCATAGAAAAATATTTTTATGGAATTTCAATTTTTGAAGTCCAAAGACGATTCCAAACATACTTGTTTCATGTGCTCAAGGAAGCCACTTAGATTCATTTCATAGTCCTATACCAGCAGAATGCTTTTTGTTTTCGCAGGACATTTTTAATGTGTTTGAATGGTTTTGTTCATAGCTTTTGTAGGCTCATGTATGACCTGTCATGTGTTGCAAAAGGCGGCCCCCTGGATTGTGTTAATACCAGATTTACGTATATATCCTTGACATCGTCTGTGTGCAATCTTTCCTTATCCCACATGGTCCAACGCTTTCCTAAGAGATGGATGCCCTGCTCTGGTCATTCTAAGGTGCTAGGTCCTCGACTCCCCTTCCCACCTCCCCGAACCCACTAACAAAAAATAAAAAGATATAGACGAGCATGCATGCCTAAGCTTTCTTTTGCAATTTACTTCACAGGTATATATATGTGTATATATGCTTTCTCTTTATAATTTTTTTGTAAATTAAGATAATTTTGTGTGGTTGGTTTGAGATTTTAAGTTCAATGACGAGGTCTTTGGGTCATATCTTTCGCATACAAAACAAAGTACTTTAGTACTTCTATATTATTTAAACAAATTAAAAAAACCATTAAGTTTTTGCCAGCCCAAACATGACTTGATGTTTGCACAATTGGATCAGCTTATTATTATCATTAATTTTTTTACTGACTCGAGTGATCCTGGGGTTGGCTTAACACTGCTCAATCGTTAGGTCTATTTTTGTGGGTTGAATCTTCAAAAACTGTTTGGCATTCTGTAGACATCTTGCACTTTTTCTGCTGGAATAACCTCTCTCTTCCTCATGTTCATTCTCAGCGTTGGCACTTGCCTCTCGAACCCCTCTGCCAATCAACTTTGCCCAACAACCAATGCCACCATTTCAATTTCGAACACAATAGAAGAAAGGTCACCTTGTCTCAATCCTTTTTATCTGGAGAGGAAAAAAGAAGATGGATAACCATTCGTTAAAGCTGAGAATCTTACTGTGGAAATGCAATACTGAATCGAAGATCTCCACTTCTCACCTAAATGGTTAGATCCAACGTCTCCAACGTGTAGTGGAGAAAATCCTAGTTCACATGATTGTACACCTGCTCTATGACCAGATTACAGAATAAGCCCCAGAACTCTACTTTAAATGCTTGAATCCACAGTATAGTTAAGTCACTGGAGCAACAAGAAGAATTTGTTTCCAACTCGCAATTTTTTTACTTACAAAAAAATGACATAATTTTACGCCTCATCTGTTTAGAATGTTGTAAACATACCAAATACTTACATGCAAGATCTAATGATGCATCTTTATCTACAACCGAATGGAAGTTATTGTTGGGAGCAAGTGATCATTTGGGATTAGCTTTCAAGAAATTTTATATTAGCTACCACAAGAGCCATATGTCCTTATAAATTTCGATCACTAAAAGCCTGTGCACAACTAATGCACATGTACAAACAATAAGTTGCTGGTGCCGTGGAGGAGTATCATTTAGATTTCATTTTTCCCTTTTTGTTTCTTAATTGGTTTTGCTATGCCACCATGTAGGACTCTTTGTCTCATCTGATGTTGATTCTTCCTTTCAGGCATTGCCGAGCTTGGAGTCATGATGATGACTACTATCTTAGTGACCCTTGTTATGCTTCTTATATGGCAGATAAACATCATTATTGTGCTGAGTTTTGTTGTAGTTTTCTTGGGGATAGAATTGACATTCTTCTCATCAGTTTTATGGAGCGTGGGGGATGGAAGTTGGATCATATTGGTTTTTGCTGTAGTTATGTTTCTTATTATGTACATCTGGAATTATGGCAGCAAGCTTAAGTATGAAACTGAAGTCAAGCAAAAGTTGTCAATGGATTTGATGCGGGAACTGGGTTGCAATCTTGGAACAATTAGAGCTCCTGGAATTGGCTTGCTTTACAATGAGCTGGTGAAGGGCATACCAGCAATATTTGGACATTTCCTGACCACTCTTCCAGCTGTTCATTCTATGATCATATTTGTGAGCATAAAATATGTTCCTGTTTCTAAAGTGCCTCAGAGTGAAAGGTTCCTATTCCGGCGTGTGTGCCCAAAAAGCTACCACATATTTCGTTGCATTGCCAGGTTAGAATTATCAGTTTCTGCTAGTCTAAAACTTGTCCTCCGCTAGATTTTTTGGATTCTGCCATTTACATTGTCCTCGGTATTTTTGCCTGTCTAAAACTTGATACCAGTTTGTCATATTAGATAGTTGTTTTTCATGTACACGTGTGCTATCTATTTATAATATGATATGTATCTATAAATTGTTTTCTTCTGTTTCATCTTCTTCTTTGGTCCTTTTCACGACTTACCCGTTCAAGGGAATTTATGCATTTGGGCATGATGCCAGGTATATCATAACAAGTCTCATGTTTTGTGTTGCATATATTTCATATTCATATCTCTATGTATTCCTCTCTTTCTAGCCAGACACTTAACACCTTTCAATCCAACCCCGTCACTATTACGAACAGGTATGGCTACAAAGACATTCGCAAAGAGAATCATCTGGCATTTGAGCAGATGTTGATCGAGAGCCTTGAAAAATTCATCCGCAGGGAAGCCCAGGAACGGTCATTGGAGAGTGATGGAGACGATGATTCAGATTGCGAAGTTGAGCAATCTTCCTCCAGAGTTCTCATAGCTCCCAACGGTAGTGTGTATTCGCTTGGTGTCCCTCTCCTGGCTGAATTCAAGGACCCAAGCGGAGCCATCTCAGAAGCAGGCACTTCAGGGGATGTGAAGCCAGATGCTCCCAATGACCCAACTATGCCTGATGCAGAGCAGAGTCTCGAGAAAGAGCTGTCTTTCATTAGAAAGGCAAAGGAATCGGGAGTGGTTTATCTTCTTGGTCATGGTGATATTAGGGCAAGGAAGGATTCCTGGTTTATTAAAAAGCTGGTCATAAATTACTTCTACGCTTTCTTGAGAAAGAACTGCAGGAGGGGGGTTGCAAATTTGACTGTACCCCATTCACAGCTCATACAGGTTGGAATGACGTACATGGTTTGAAGTTGCTTCCAAAACAAGCAAAACTTGATTTACTAACATCAAGTTTGACTGAAGCATTGAGTTCCGGGAGAGCCATGATTGACTGCCAATGCCTTCCCCACTGCTTCATCAGCCAGTTTTGAAGCTCCTCATCCTATTGGTCAGAAAGTTTTGTAGTTCATCGACTTGATTGTCTTCCATGCAATGATTTTTACAGTATTGAAGCACAGTGCATTGGATTTTGTATTTACCATGTTGATGTTACGTGAATTCAAATTTTCTTCTTGTAATTCTGCTTCCATTTGTTTTGCTCTTGCTGTCAGTACAAACAGCAGAATCAGCTTTTAAGCAAAGCCATGCATTTACATGCAGGGGCATGGGAAAGTTGTATTTGTTGAATGTCCCGTATGTTAATCTACGGACAACTTTATGTTTAATTTACTGAAGAGATGATTGATTCATGTGGATGTGGGTGCTTTAGCCCGGTTTGGGATTATTTATTAAAAAAACATTTTGCTTATTTATCTTTTTCAATTTCTTGGATATTTTTTCATTTTTCATATCGCGTCAATAAGAGAAACTAAAAATGTAAATAAAAAAATTCATTAAAAACAAAAACAAGCATTATAAATTAAAAACAAAAACAAGCATTATAAATTTGGAGTTATTTACCTTTTGATTCGTCTTTTTTAAAACCATCTTCATACTTCGGTTATTTTTACATTTTTCCCAGCTTGTTTTGAATTGAAAATAAGAGTTAGAGAAGTATAATAATTTGATCAATTGATAAAATAAGTTCACCAAAGTCTAACGTGTGCAAATGTCACAATTGCGACGATCACCACACAGCTATAGATGTTTAAATTCAATATTTGAATTTCTCATTTCCATCCATTTAAGTTGCAATGGAATTCAAACAGATAAACAAACTAGTTGGATGACCAAACAAAAGCCTCCGTCGTCTTGTAGATAACCTCTCTTTTTTCACGTGCCAAAATTCATCCCTTATTTTTTGGAGGGATACTCCATCGAATAAAATTGTCTTGAATTACATAGGAAAAAATTTACTTGATTAATTAAGCACTACAGTCTTTTCTCGTCGGCGCATTTGCTAATTAATACCATGCACTATAGTATTCCTTTACTTGTCTTCCAAGACTTTATCTGCATTGCTTTGCAGAGAGTGGTCTGCCCAGTCGGATCCAATAGAAACATGTGACCAAAAAAATAAATGGAAAATCTCTCTCTGGGGTCCAATATTAGGGTCCGGTTGTTTCGAGAGATTATTCCATCTCTATTATTGTGAATGTCCTTGTCTGCCAGCAGGATATGGGTTCTTCAATTTGTCCTTTTGGGCCACAAGAAGAACAGACTCTGAATGCGTTTTGATCTTCAGCGGGTCCATAAAATTCTTCTGATTTGAGGTAAATTTGAACCTGAGAAGCAATGAATTTGTCATCACACCAATTGAGCTCAAACCCATGAGGGCTCCAGCAATTGATGGAGTCAGAATGGTCCCTGTCACCGGCAGCAACATTCCAGCAGCAATTGGAATGCCAACCTGATAAAAGAAAAGAAAAAGAAACCCGCCGGGGGGTTTGAGAAACCATCAATTGTGGTTACAGGTGGCAAAGCAAACAGAAGTCTACCAATGAATTACTAACAAAAAAGAAGCAGAAAGAACTACATAATTCCCCGTTTGGGTAAATGGCTTATTAGCTTATTTGCCTTATAAGCCAAAAAATAAGCCATGTCGTTTGGATAAGCAAATAAGTAATTAAGAAAATAAGCCAAACGAAATGGCTTATTTAAGCAAATAAGCCAAAATAAGCCAAACGAAGTGGCTTATTAAGCAAAAATAAGCCAAATAAGCAAATAAGCCAATTATCACCCAAACGAAGTGGCTTATTTGTGTTTTAGCTTATTTGCTAATAAGCAAATAAGCTAATAAGCCGTTTACCCAAACAGGGTCAATTGTGATAAAATGTTGAAGTGTTACATAGAGAATATAAATTTAAATTTCCATCAAGATACTCTGTTTTCGATTATCTAATAAATCGCTTAATTAAAGTAGATTAAACTTTCATGCTCTAGCAATAAATTTCCATAACCACCATGGTAGAAAAACAGAGTACAATCTAATGTGCATGTCAAGAAGTAATGATTATGAATACTGCATACGCTAGTTTCAACTGGGAAGGCTTTCTTTAACACACAAACTGAAAGGGAAATAGAGAAAAACGAGCAAATAAAATGCTTTCTTAAATCCCAGTAATGCCTTTCTGACAAAACGCAATTCGTCGATTTCAATCCAAGGTGCACCTTGTCTTAACTTGGAAAAAAGAAGTGGAGAATAGAGTGATATTTTAAAAAATGGTTTCCATGATGGCAAAACAAAGGCTCGAAGGCTGATTCTATGTGATGATAGCCTCTGGGAGCATGCCTGCCCAGTGCGCTTCTTTCCCAACATGCTCTGGTCCCAGGTGTCTTCCAATGGTCTGCGTTTAAGTCACCTTCTTCCCTCTTGCCCGGAAGCTAGTGGCTCATAATTTGCAGTCCAAAAACGCAGACTCTGAATGGGTTTAGAAAAGAGGGATACAAGTACAAGAAAAGGAATGAGGTAGCAAAAGATGAATTAATACTTAAGAGGTGAGGCACTTAATCAAGAGTTGACACTGCTTCGGGAAGGGAGCGTGAGTTTCAACCAAAAATACATAAAAGTTACAGTGGGATGGGACCACAAGACAAAGGGACCCAATAAATGGCCACTTCAAAGAAAAGCATGTGAAGAAAAATTACAACAATTAACCACTTGAATTCTCAGATAAGCTTCAGTTTTTTTTTTTTAATTTTGAAATTATTTTGGAGAGGCTTAACACGGCTCTCCGTGTCTCTCCCTCTCTCTTGCTCTCTTTCTTTCTTTCTCTCTTTGTGATGTGTACTAGTTTAAACATCTCAGAAGAACTCCACAACAGAATAGTGATGGTATCATTAAGACTAAGAGCCATTCAAAAGCTTGAACCCTTTGCGTCTGCCAATAGCTTTTCAAACTGGGTCAGTCCACACGGGTATCAGCTTATGGAATTGAGAATGAGTAAAGCTTTAGTGTTAATTCTATATTAAGTGTAACCTATTTGGATTAAGAATGAGAATCAAAGCCAAGACATCATCTCAAATCTAAAACACAGGATGAGTTTGCAAAATTGGAAACTAACTCGAAACTTACCATGTTATACGCAAAGGCCCACCAGAGGTTTTGCTTTACAGTCTTCATGGTTAGTCTACTAAGCTCCAGGGCATCAAGCAACTGCATGAAGGTGATTACACAAACTTTCCATTGTATAAATATCAAGTTTGCAATCCAGCAGGATCATTTTAACAATATGAGGATTGCATAGTTTAACGAGTATCAGGCATTTTACCCTCAGATAAATCTTCAGCTAGGGAACTAATAATAAAACAAAAGTATTTCCAAATGCAACAAGGATATATAGCGTGGATGTTAAACTACTATTATCCCCACAAAAGGTAGAAGTAGAACTATCCTTTTTTTGTCTACAAGATTTATGAAGGTTTCCCAGGTTGATTCACCTTCTTGTTCACCCAACTATGTAACAAAACTAAAAAGATATGCTCTTTATTCGATAGATAGGTGTCTTTACTCTGAAAAATCTTCAGTTTCTTTCACTCTGAAAAAAGCAGAAATACATCAGGTGGACTTCTCTTCCAAGCTATACTCCAACCAAAAAAAGAAATAAAATAAAGCCCACATCTCCAAAGTCACCTTACAATGCACACAAGCTAATAAATACCCTATTGACTCCCCGATATGCAGAAGCTCCATTAGCAATATCAGACATAAATCACTAGGGCTTATGGGTTCTCTATAGCTTTCTTCCATCAGTGTTGGAGTGTAGTAAGAGGGTTATATAATAACTTCTGTTCACTCTTTGACGCTGAAGAGTTTGAGGGGAGCCTTAATGCCTCTTTCATTGTCCTGGTACTAAGCAGGGAGGCACAGCCAATATCAGAGACTCAGTACTAACTAGCTTGAATGAGAGCGTGTACGAAAAGTGTTAGCCCAAAGGTCGAGAAAGGGGATAAGGAATATTATTAGTGTCTCAGAATGCTTTCATAGAAGGAAGAACATCCTGGATGCTGTTTTGGTGGCCAAGTGCAAGGACTCTAGCAAAATCCCACAACTTATTTGTAAGTTAGATATGAGAAGGCATATGAGCATGTATGCTGGGCTTTCTTGACATGTTGATTGAGAAGATGTGCTTCGGGAAAAGGCAGTTTAAGTGGATTAGTTTCAACATCTCGTATGTGAGTTCTTTGTGGTTGCGAATGGGGAAGCTAAGAGCATTTTTATTAAAGGTCCTGCGGGTTGAGGTGAGGAACCTCAACTCTATTTCTCGTCATCATGGAGTGGTTAGTATATGATACAAAATGGTGGTTTTTGAGGGACAACTGTCGGGTTTTGAGGTGGGTAATGGCATCAGTGCCTCCTTTTTATTTGCAGATAATACAATTCTATTTTGTAGGGCAGAGCATGAGTTGAGAATTTTAACTTTTAAGATGCGTTTTACGTTGTCTTATGGCGGTGTTTGGCCTTAGGGTCAAACTAATAACAGGCGAGATCAGGGAGGTAACTTATGGTTTTCTTGCCAACAAACTTGAGATGTAGGGTAGAATCCTTCCCTTCAACCCACCTGGAGATTCCAATGTTGTGGTGGAAAGATTTGAGAAGAGGTTGGCTCCGTGACAAAGGCAGTATCTATCCAAGGGGATAAGTTGGCTCACATCAATAGTACTTTTTCAAGTTTCAACTTATTCCTTTTCATTTTCATTATTGCTAATTTGCTATAATTATTTTGAGAATATTGGAGAAGTGATGATAGCAAGGTTTGGAAAATTGCGTTACATGGTGGTAAAGGCCATTATGTAACGGTTTTGGTCGTTTCCAAATGGCCGAAAAAACGGTGTGGAGGTAGATCCCATGTATAACGGCCATTAGTTACAGTTTCCATAACAGTGGTTCGGCCAGCGAATGGTTGGAGTTTTTTTTACCATCTTTTCCGTTTCTTTCACCAAAAACCCATACCTATGGTGCCAAAAATCACAATCCTTTATGGGTAAAACTTGATTTGCAACATTTACCTCAAAAAAATTCCAATCTACAAGATTTTTGGCATTTTTTTCCTCTCGAACAGGTAAATATTCAAATTACTTTCATTTTTCATTATTTCTTTTAAAAAGTTGTTCAAGATCTATGCAAACCAAACCAAACCAAACTAAGCCTTTGTCCCAATCAATTGAGGTCGGCTACATGAATCCTTTTACGCCATTCTACTATGTTAAGAGCCATATCTTCAAATAGTTTTAATAGGTTCATATCTTTTCTTAATACCACATCTCATGTCAATTTAGGTCTATCCCTCCCCCTAGTATTTTCATTCCCCATGATCTTGTTGTCTTTTCATACTACTGCATCAATTAGTCTACATGGTTAAAGATTGATTTTAAACATTTGGCTAAAAAAACTAAGCCATATATTGGCTCATGTATTTTGAAACCAAACCCGTCACTGCCACAATTACTGTTACGGCAATTGCTACTGACTAAAACCTTGCGAGACTTTCTTTGGAGTGGGTTAAGAGGTGAGTTTAAGTATCATCTTGTTGAGCGGATGCAGCGTGCTTATCTTTAGGGGGACATGCTAGGGATTTGTAAGTAAGATGTGTTCAATAAGGTGTTTCTAAGAGGTGGGAATGGAGGTTTTGTGTGGGAGAGGTAGAGTTGTGGAGAAGGGTGACTGATGAAAAGTATGAACATATTGGGAGGATTGCCCATGTTAATGTTAGGTGTTTTTATATTTATCTTATATTTTCAGTGGTATTCTTCTAATTGCGTTTAACCTAATAATATTATAAATACAAATGAATGGAGGAGGACAGATTCACTCCCTTGAACTCTTCTTCCTTTTCCCTCTTTTCTCTTCTCCATTGCTCTTTTTCTTCCTCCTACAAACCCTAAATACATATTTTACAATTCAACTGTCCACAAGTGATATGATGCGATATGAGGGGAATGGACGGTGTGGGACTTCGAGATAAGATTTAAGGGTACAATAAGACTTCTTTTATCATGTGAAGTTCTGGCAGGACTCTTGGTGTGACTAAAGGTCTTTGAAAGAGAGATCCCTGCCTTCCTGGATTATTTTATGATCACGGTTCATTCAAATGTCTTCTTGGTGGAGGACAATTAGATCCTCTCTCTCATGGCAGGGGTACAGGTTCCTATCTTTCGAGGACTTTTTTAGGTTGGGAGGTGACAGGCAGTTCAGGAACTTTTAGGGTTGCCTCAAGGAAGGGGAATCCAAGCAGGGGTGGAAGATTCATTAGTCTAAAAAGGATATCAAAATGGTTTATTTTTGTAACCTCCTTTTATTAACAGTTCATTAAGGTGGGGGATGCAACCTTTTCCTAAAAAGGGACCTAGTGATTCAAGGCAACTCACAGGGTTCCTTGTTCTGCTCAGATAGTGGCTAGTGAAGGTACTTTGATAGTGGATAATCTGAAGAGAAGCCACTTTGTGTAAGACTCGTGCTTCATTAGCAAGGGTGCAGGGGAGCATGACCCATCTCTTGTTACATTACTTGGTTGCTAGAGTATGGCGTTTGGCAGTGCTTGGTGTAAATTATTGGAGCTGCTTATAGCTTTTCTTTTTAAACTTTTGGGAGTTTGTGCAAAGTGTTTGGCGTGGTTTCTATGCACAACTTATGAGGCAAAAATAGCTTAAATAAGCTGAAAAGGCTAATTATCCTGTAGCTGCAAAAGGGAAGCTTTTCACATTTTTTTTTTATAAAAGCTGCACCCAACACCCATGTATCAGTACTGTAGTGAGTACCATTGTGAATGCCGCCAAGGTATCTGTGGGAATAACTATAGAAGTAAACAAGCTGGGTCTCTCTATTTTTCCTTTTAGGCTTTTATTTCATTTTCAAGTACGCGTTACTATTAGATTGATTCTAGAGTTGAGAACTAATGTATTAGGCCTTTAAACTTTCCGAAAATAATTGTAATAATCTATTCTCAAGTTAATGAAAATCAACTAGAAAGTTGCATTTAATTTGCTTTCTGAGAGATTATGCTTACTTTGCCATTCTTCTTTCTCCTCTTTTTCCTCTATATATTCTTCTTACGTTCATTCCCTTCATCTTATTACTGTTCTGGTCTTATAATTAATTTGTTTTCTTTAAAAAATAAAGTGCTTGCTGTTTTTTTAACTTAAACCACTTCCAAAACCATTGAAACAGTTGCTAACAGTCAAATCCCGTTCTCCACTGTTTACCAAGCATCAGTAACCCACTTATAGTTAACCCTTAACCAATATTCATTATTTAAGTGCTGAAATTTGATAATTCATTACATCAATATATGGTCAATCAAGATATACAGGCTCTTTTTGCATAAATAACCAAGCATGCATTTCACAGACAGAATACAGACGGCAACCAAAAATGAGAAGAAAATAATCAAACCAGTCCTTCCCCAAGTTAATCAAATCAGCAACCTAAAGTCAATCAGGTCAAACTTGATGCTAAACAATATCAAATTACCACTAAAATCATGGCCAATGGCATTAATAATGCAAACTCCACAATAATTCCATACTATCAAAATCTAGTTACATCTTAAAACGAAAAAAGTCAATAAAATTCTTGTCATCTGATGGTCTTAGCATATATTTGGTAGAGACAAGTTCGAGAAACTACCACATTGCATGTGCACGAGAAGGTAGAATCAAATTGGAAATATTGCCCAAAAATCTCATTGAAATGGGCAGATAAAAAATCTAAGCAATTGGATTCCACTCTAATCTAACAATAATTGTCAAATTGTGAATCGCATCGAATCGAGGATCGTAAAATTCAGCATAAACTATAAATATGATATAAAACCCTTCATAAGTATAAAATAAAATAAATAAAACTGAGACATACAATTTATGCAATTACATAATCTAATGGGATAGATTTTTACCTTCACAGGATGTTTTGGTTTAAATCCAACACACCTTAAGATTCTTTAATTCTTATTATATTCTCACTGGAAATTTATAAAATGGATCACGCAATCTCAACGAGTAGAGCACAAAAGAAAGAATATGAAAGCTCTTTAAATTAATCATAAAATACTTTTAAACATGTCTTGTATACTCATTGTTAATAAAAAACATTCCAAAAAAATGTGGAAAAACTGTTGATTGCAACTGATCCAACCCATATCATATTAATTTTTATTTTTTTTCTACAAGCATAGCAATAGAAATCTTATTGGAAGCCCTATTGTCATCTTTCAAATCCTCAAAAAATGTACTTAAGACATTTTAACACAAAAGGGCAATAAGAAGAAAGGGATAAGAACCTATTGGATCTACCTTATTTTTATTATATCCTCCAATAACCAAATAAGTAATATATTATGCATGATTATTGCTTATTTTTACATTAACATACTAAGTTGTATTACAGCATTTTCAAAATAAAAGAAATGGTAAATATGTGCTCGAAATTGGTTAGATATGATATTTTTAAAAATCAAGTAATCGTAAATAGTGAATAACTTGTGAATGAAACAGTAAATCGTAAGACTCATCATAATTCTAGCACAAAATAGATTCACTTATAAATTTGTTTCAATTATGCATGAATTGTTAATCGAATCAAGAACGTGATTCATAAGATTCTGGTAGATATGTTTCTGACAATTAAAAGAATGGAAAAGTAAATATATCTCAAAAGGGACAGTAAGCTTGAAAATGAGATTTATATACCTGGGACAATCTGTTGCCCATCAACACGATAGAAGAAACCTCACTAGCAGCTCCAACACCTCCACCCATGGCAATTCCTACATGTGAAGAAGCTAAGGCAGCAGCATCATTGATTCCATCACCAACCATAGCTACTATGTTCTGATCCTTTTGAAGTTTTCTTATGAACTTCTTCTTTTCATCTGGTTTGACTCCACATAGCACCTGCAATCTTCGGCATGTTTTTTATGCAAAATTTTGAATATTCAAAACTACAAAGCATTCAAGCATTCCTCAGGCTAACAGTCCATTGTTCTAGAAGCTTAAGCTCTCACATCCCCAGCCACATGCTACTTCCCCCTAGATTGAATTAATTATTCAGCATACATGTGTTCAAATTACCAACCCCATTGTTCAGAGTTGAATCATAGAACACAAAGCTATGCTAATTGATGCAGCTAATATATGATAAATGCATCACGGGAAAAGATTGTAAGACCCGGGATAGAGTCTTGAACCAGAAGCTACTATTGAAGAGTCCTAATGGGATGTCAAAGATGTGGAGTACCACATAAATAATTGCAACACACGACTCATGTAACAAACAAGAATTTCTGCAGCAATTTAAAAGTGAATGAAAACCAGAATATTATTTTCAACAAAACCTTAAACCTTTAAAATATTAAGCAATTTGAAGTTAAATAAACTGCCTCTTACCTATCTTCAGCAGTATTTCATCCCTTGAGGTGGTTTCACTGTGTTTCTTTTTCATTTATGTTCCTTTATCTAATGCAGAACTCTCGAACAGCATCTTCATAACAGGATCAGTATGATGAATTGGTTGACTTGACTTGCATATGCGTACCCCATGTGACTTCTAATATTAAGGAAGATGACACAATGTCCTTGGATGTCCTTCTAGTATACATGTGTTAAAGCTATGGAGCGCTAGTAAGAACATAGTTGTGTTGTAGAATTAAAGTTGGAAGATAAGCGTAGTCTTAAAAGTACCAGGTAGCACTTGTTAGGTGATGAGTAGTAAGTAGATATCATTCAGGTTGTATTTGCGTGATCTAAGATCAGGTATATCCAGAGAAAAGGTGAGAACCCTGAAGACTGTAAATGTTCAACGGGGCAAGACGTTGATCCACTCTCCCCGAAGTCTAGTTGCAAAATTGGTCTTCTTCATCCGTTATCTTGTTTACCTCCTTTGTGGTTGTACCGCTTTAGTAGTTGCCAATTTGTTCAATTTTTTACTTGAACTAAAAAGTTCTACTTATAAAGGCCATATTCTGGTCGGATTTCCTCGACTCTGAGATTCAGATGTTTAAAATAGGAATGAAGGAAAGAATTCTTACCTTTCCCATTGGAATTCCAACAATAGACGCAACATATTCAGCAGTACTCCTTTTGTCCCCAGAAAGCATATACAGATTAACACCCAGCTTACTCAAAGATTCAACAACATGTTTAGCATCCTCTCTGATCTGATCTTCAATGTAAATAAGCCCAGCTAGAGAACCATCTACTCCGACATAGACAACTGATTGATTCTTAAGCTCCTCCACTTCTTGAGATGGATTCTGACCAACTCCATGCCTGCAGATTGAAAAATAAGAATATAATCAAAACAATAAATCTAAATAATTTGAACTCACCCACAGGGCAAGTTTGTTTATGCTCCCATTTCATCCACAGTTACGGTGGTAATAATGATAACATGGGAGGGCAAAGTTCGAACATCTTAGGCTTTTCGTATGAAGTTGACCTGATCAATAAGAGGAAGTCCGACTTTGGATTGCATTTTTCAAAATAAAGTATCTGAAAGCCCCTATGGTTTGCTGCTTCCAAACCTGGTTGTTCACGCTGTGAACTTAAAGCTGAGACTGTAATATTAATACCAGTCTCTGTAATATGTCTCAATCAACTGTTTCTTGACACTGAAGAGGAAACCATTATTCATGGTAGGAAGGCATTTCCAGTTATTTCAGGAACATAAACATGAGGACAAGAAGAGGGAAGGAGAAGTCATTCGATCTTTAGTTTAAAAAAGGTATATATCAGTCAACCAACTAGACTTGGTAAAAGAAAGAAGCCTGTGGCACCGTAAAGGCGGTGGTCAATAAAATGGTTTAGAATGGACATTTGATTCCTAGTAATTCCAAAAGAAAAAACTTGAGTATCTCGAAATCTAAATAAAAATTGGATCTTTCTTTTTTCAAAACAGATGCATTGGCCTATGTTACCGGGAACATGGATTGTTCCACTACGGAGAATGGAAATGTGGTAAGTTTCCTGCTTTAAAATGTGATATAATAGGGATAGCTGGATAGGCTCGTATAGGTCACACTATTAGAACATCTAAAAAACCTTTCTTTATCGATCGTTAAATCAAACGTGTTAAAAAACAATTTAGGAGCATCATGGCATTTCTATTTTTTCTTTTAAATTCAGTCATGCCAAACCTACACTCCCATTTTTTAGTTCATTACATTTTATTGTTTTCCCATCCTAATGAAGTTTTATAAAAATATGTAGGCAAAAATGCAAAGCCAGAATTTCTAAATTTACTATTTTCGAAAGTGTACCATGTTTCAAAATGTGTGTTCCCAAACGTAAATGGCTAGCATATTAGCTTTTTTGGTAACACTAGAACTGACCCCTAAGTTAAGACTTAATCCCTGGATGTGCTGAAAATGAACCAAGCTGTTGATGAGGTCACTTCATTTATTAAATGGGCCAAGCACAAATCCAAGTCGATTATCTTTAGATAGGTTCCAATTCTTACATAGTAGAGCATGATGAGTTCTGGCCAAGCCCAAATCCAATCCCTTAGCTTGATGAGCCAAGCGCAATAGTTAGGCATTTGGTTCAGTTCAGCTAAATTGCAACCCAATTTAAGGACAGATGCACATGCTCCTATACATGCAACAGGTAAACCAAGAAAATCCAGCAGGATCGCCCGTTGGGTTGACCTAGAGACCTATCTTCATTAGGCTCCCCGACCAGTAATTTTACTACCACTTGGGTTAGATAATCTTACTTGCTCCCATCATGTCCTAACTGCCTGTCGGTGGACAAATAAGAAACATGTATGTTTACCAGAACTGCAGTAGGCAAACAAGAAAGAAATACTAAAGAGCTACAGATATCTATACTTAAGAACGATATTAGTTTTGATAACTAATGGAAATCAGAACTAAAATCATTATGTTAATAAATAAACAAGACACTTTTCTAAAGGCTAAATTGGGGGAATAATCAAAACAACAATCTAAATATCCTTTTTTTCCTCATAAAAAATGGCCAAACATATCAGTTTTCTAGTGGACCCCAACATATCTGTTTTACATATGAGGAAAAAATAATATGGAAATCACAAGAAAATGGGGGAGATTGAAGATTTGGAACCCAAAAACATATCAAAAGCAATCAAAAATAATATGAAAATCACAAGAAAATGGGGAGATTGAAGATTTGGAACCCAAAAACTTAACCACAAATCATAGATTTCAAAGCAGGAGCCACATTGACAACATCAAAACTAACTAACTCCAGTGGGCAAATTATGGCCGCCATAGACTTGATGAATATAAAGGAATATTGCAGCCAAAACTAAGTACTTGGGATTGAAGGCTTTATGAGTCTATTAAGAAACATTGCAATCTTGGACTTAATATTGATAGCTATTAAAAACTACAACAAATAATCTCTTTTTTCCAATCAAAAGATATTTGGAGTGCACAGTAAAGAATTCCCAATCAAAACAGCCAAATCGCCTAAAATCAGGAAATCAAGAACTTACATACCTCTGAACCCAATCCACCGTCCCAACAGATACCTTTTTATTCTCAATAGTTGCTACAGCACCAGATCCCGGTTCCTCCAAGAACGTTCCATCTACCACCTACAAATTTGATTACCTTCTTAATCTAGAGCATAGTTGCTGAATCGAGAATCGAATTGTGAATCAAAATTACCTTTTATTGAATCGTGAATCATAAAGATTCTGTTATAGTTTCTAAAATACATAAAAAATATATCCAAATAGTTCAAACTTAAAGATATGTTCAAAGTATAAGATTAAAGATGAAGATGGATAAAGAACACCATTCTCTTGTACAGAGCGAGGTGAACCAGCAGCCAATGCAATATGAAAAGAGAAAAATTACCAGACAAATGAGAGTTAGCACTAGAATCAAATATCTAATGAGGGGTAAGAGTTGCACATACAAGATTACCTAAATTGGCTAAAATAGCACCGGAAGATGAGCAAAACAAAGCACAAAAACTGAACAACATCGCTGAGTTAAGTAGTGAGTGCATTATAAGAGGCAGTAGACCGAAGCGCCTAACTAGAAGAAGCACAGGATAGTTGAGACATGGGCTATTAGGTACTATTAGTGGTCTGATGAACATACTAAGGTTTACCATGCCCAACAATAAAGTTCATTATGGTTAGTAGCATTACAATGAATACGCTTTCTATCACCATAGCCACTAATATGACCACCACGATAACAGCGGCCTCCACAACTACCACAACCATGACCCCAGATGTTACTATGACCGCTGCTACGAGAAACTAAAAGGACTCCTAAGAGGATAGGAGAAAGGTTGGGCATATCAGATGATTGTCCTAAGGATGAGCGCAACAATCTAGAATAGGCATTAACAGCAGTGAATAACAAGAATTTGATACTTGAACCCACGTAGATCTCCAAACCAGAGAATAAGGATGCAATTATGAAATCCTCTGAGTGACGCTTTTGTTGCTGAAAATCAATAGTGAATGGTTGATACTGTAAAACATTGCTTTGGTTCGAAAAAGAGTTCGCAAGTTAAATCAAAATTTGCTTAGAAGTATTACAAAATTCTTACAGTAGTAGCAGTAGGAGACTCTAAACTATGTCACAACCATCCCATAACAATAAAATCTATAGCCTCCCAATTGATAAAGTGGGGTCACCTTTGGGAGGAGGATTAGTAATGTATTTTAACTTCTACTTACCCTTGAGAAAAACTTTAAAAACATGTACCTAATCAAGATAATTAAGACTTAAAAGTAACATATCTGGGTAAATTATCATCTTTAATATCAAAAGTTTTAGATTCAGTCACCATTGATAAGTCCAACAAGCGAAATTGGCCAAATCAAAACAAGCTCCAAACCCAAAAGACCTACATCCTTGCTGGAACAGTACCAAAACTGACTGAAGGAAACAAGGCCAGACAAAGCAAAAAAGAGAGAGTAATAATTCGTCAACACCTCAATAACAGTCGCCGAAATCCACTTGGAGCCACAGATCGACTTCAAAACTCCAAATCCACAACAAATCGAAGTGCCACCAAGTGTTTCAGCACTCATTGGTTGCACACCAATAGCCGAAAACACCTTTAGACCCTCCGAAACTCAAATCCAAAAACTAGGGTTGAAAGTAATGAAAATCATTCGAAAAATCGAAATACCTACTAAACGACTTTAAAAATCCACAAAAATCACAAAAAAAAAATGCCAGGAGACGAAGAGGATTCGAGCTATGCGATCGTCGGTTATCAATTTTCGTACCGGTGCGGACGTCACACTGACGTCAACGTACGGATAACGTCAACACGCAACAATTAGCTAGCGGCGATGCTTTGAGTTTTTCGATATGTTTTAAGGTTGGATCGGATTGCTATAATACCAAGTTGAATCATAAAAAAAGAAATTTAGGACTTGAAAAAAGGAGATTAAAGAGAAAATAATCAAGGAGTCTTAATCAGTTCCAACATCCACATGTATTAATATTATACTCACAACAAGGACACAATTACATAAATACTTTGAAAATCATAAAGAAATGGCACACACACTAACAATTACATTTACCTATTAAAAGTCTCTTCTCTCTCACAAGTTACATTCCACACCAATGTTTGATTTAAAGAGGATTAAAGAAACTACCAGTTCCGTTTGAAACTAGTAAATAAAATAGGTGTAAAAGCACATATTTGGCATAACTCAAGATTAGTTTTTCATGATTTAATATTATGCATTGCAAACATAGTTTTAAATATCACCAATACCGTTACGTATTGGCCGTTACGTAACGGTATCATCTCAGATATATGATTCGGATACACGCTCTGGTATTGAAGCCGTAGAAAATTCCTAGAATATCGACCGATACGTATCGCATATAAATGTCATATCGGTCCCTATCGGCCGATACGTGACCAATACGAACTAATACGAGACCCGAAATAACCCAACAATTTGGTTTCGTTTTTCCCTCTAGAACTCTATCTTCGTTTTCAAAGCTAAGTGTCAAAATATTAATTAAAAACACTTATAAACGTTCTGTTGAATAGCTTGATATATATTGTTGGGCCCATTTCCAAGCAGCTCAAGCTTTTGAAAAAATTGGTGACTCAATGTGGTATCAGAGTTCTGGTTTCACGAGATCTTGGGTTCAAATCCCGTGATGTATTTTCCTGTTATATTTGTTATTGTACACTTTGCGTGTTGATGCACCTGTTCAATTTGTTCGCTTCTCCATGTGAGAAACAGGGTCGCTCATGAGAGAAAGTGTTGGATAACTTCATATACATTGTTGGGCCCATTTTCTAAAAGTTTAAGTTTTTGGGACAATTGGTATCTTAACACGTTCTATTTGTAGTAAATAAATTTAAGATATGCTTGTCAATGAGTATGTCATTTGCTACCACATGATGGAATCCCCCAAGAAGGGTTAGAATGGCAGTTCCTACTTCTCATAAACGAAATGTTCCAAATGTTCCTGAAAATTCTTGCTCCCATTGGACCATTTGTATCTATATGCATTAGGATCCCAATTCATTTGTTCCGTACTTAATATATTTTAGTCAATGGACAAAAAAACCACGAGCGCGATTACTGATCTCCATTACAGACTGACTGATTCTCCCGATACCCGTTACATGGGACCGCGACCGTTACTCTGATCGATACAGCGATTTGAAACCCCAATTGCAAATATATATGTAAACACTCTATATTGTTAGCTATCTCCCCTATGCGTAAAAATAAAGACTTGTGAAAATTAAACGACCTAATCAAATTTACATGACAAATCAATTGACTTAAAATTAGCTTCACAAAAGAATTTTATATGTGAAATCTAACGATGAATATTATTCATTGAAAACGTGCAACTGAGTAATACTTTTATAAATAAAAAAAAACAACCATTAGAATAATTGGGGGATGGATGAGTAAGCAACAAATATAAACTTACTGCTGCTTGTTTAGAAAGTTATCGTGATTTTGTAACAATTTTAAATGGAAATAAACATAAACATGTTCGCTATTTCAACTAAATTCTAAAAATCAAAATGAGCATAAGCAATGCATGTTGATACTAAAATGGTTAAGTTCTATAAATCTATAATTCATAAATCGATATTACAACCTTAACAAGAATTACTTACAAAATAAAAAATCATAAATGTTTTGAAACACAATTGGCCCCATTTGGAACATTTATGTTTATTGTTTTCTGTTTTTGTTTTAAAAAACTTCTTAAACTGTAAATAAAAATATGTTTGGAAATTATTTTTGTTTCAAAAAAATGTAAACACTTTTTAAAAAATTTATTAAAAATACTTTAGTCACTTGTTTTGTAAACATTTTTTTTTATTCTCCTCTCTCCTTCATTACTTCTGACCATTCCTACCGCTTACTACCATTACCGGTAAACACCTCCGACCACCACCTTTGACCAGTATCTTCAATCACCACTTAAGGCCACCACCTCCCCCACTGGGCACCACTTCCACCAACCACCTCTCCCACTGGTCTCCACCCCCATCAACCGCCACCTCTACCCACCGTTGGTAGTCACTATCATCACCACTACATTCGGCTACCACTTCTACCCATCGGCTACCACCTCACCTACCCTTTCCAAACCATGGCCACCACCTCCACCCACCAGCTCTCCCCACAAACTACCACCTCCCACAATCTTCTTTACCGGTCGCCACTTTTGCTCACTGATGGTCACCTCCACCCACCGTTGCCGCCACCATCGTCGTCACCACTTGCGGCCCTCCATTTTTGCGCATTCGCATACTTCCATACATTACATTCGGCTGTTGCGACCATTTTTACGAACTCTTCTACCTCTGAACTCTCCAGCCTAACCACCATCGGTTGCTTACGCTAAATCATCTCCGGCCGCCGTAGCCTATCACCACATTTGGTTACAATAACCCAACCCCCCCC
>JAOTRH010000010.1:13826994-13863852 GCA_034768845.1 Heliamphora exappendiculata | reverse complement strand
CTTCGCAGACGAGAGGCTGTTGCTGCAAGCGCAAACCAGATGGCTTGTTCCTGTCTTCCATTCTTGCCATGGTGCTGTTATTTTCTTTGCAAGTTTGTGATGCAGAGTTGTAGCTCTCATCCACAAGCTGCTACCATCTCCGCACACCGGCAACCATAACACGTCTCAAGGCCATGTTGGATGGGTGTGCGACAGGGAAGGGACCGGTGGCGCTGGTGCTGGCGCCCACGCGCGAGCTGGCGATGCAGATCAGCGTGGTGCTGGAGGAGGCCGGGGAGGCGGCTTCGGTGGCCGGCGGAGTTGGAGGAGTCGGGGTGGCGGAGGCGGGAATAGGTCTGGCGATGGCTGCCGGCGCTCTCGTTGAAAAGAGTGCGATCAATTTGGGGAGTAACGACGTCGTCGGTGCGGCGGAGATCGAATGCGGCGTCGGAGCAGAGAGAGAGGGCGTGGAGCTCGGTCTGCGAGAGTTTGCGTATGTCGATGTGAGTCAGCGACTCCGGCTTGGCGGCGGAGGGAGGCGGCCCTTTGGCGGCCACGGTCACCATTCTCCGGCGATTACGGCAGCGTTGAAGCAGAGAGAGAGAGAGAGAGAGAGGAGTGAGGGAAGTGGGAAGAGCAAAAGGAGGTGATGGCCGGAGTTGTCTCTTGTCCGAGAAGGGAATAAGTGGAAATGTGGGGTCTTTCGACGTTAATATACGAGTTTGCCTGTCCGTGGGTTATCCCTTTCAAATTTCATTTTGATTAAATAAAACGAGAAACTTGTTTATTTATGGTCATGTTTGGGTTAAATCTCCAAAATTTTGTTTATTTTTGTATTTTTAAAATATTTTTTTATTTTTTTAATAAGAATAATTGAAAAAAATAATAAATTAAAATTTTTAAATAGCAATTGTATATGTATAATTTATAAAAAAATTAATCTCATCTTATATTTATTTTAAATTTATTTTTTATTTAATATTATTATAATTAATATGCACCTACCAACGGGCAAACATCCAAACACCAGCCCCCGTTGCCAACTTTTTTCTTCTTTTTCTCCGACGCTAGCTCCATTGTCAGTCTGCTCCTTTTTCTCCGATGAAGTAGTCAAAGGGTTAGAGTTTTAAATAAATTTTAAAAAAACAGTTATTTTTCTTTTAATTGAAATTTTTTTTAATTTAATTTTTTCAAAATTTTTTATCATAATATTTAATTAAAAAAAAGAACAAACTTTTCACAGCATTTATCTAGAAAATTTCTCAGTTATCAAGACAAATGTTGATCTATCTCTGATGACGCTCGAGCTCGAAATCTCATCGCGACTCAATTAAATGACATTGTTCGTATTGCATAGATTCTCGTCAATCCTGTTCTCCGCCGACAACTTTTTGTCGCCGATCTCTCTTCGTCGTCGACCTTGTTTGTCGTCGACTTCACTCTCCACCGACCTCTGTTTCCTTCGCTTGAGTGTGAGTTTGCGAGTACGAAAGACATTATGCGAAAGACATTGCGATGTGAGCAACTTCTGATGCCAACAGCAAAACTCCGAGGGTCTAAACTGAGCAACAAGACGTGGAGTTCATCTTTACACGTGGTCGACGGTGGTTTACAGGGAAGAAGAAGAAGAAGAAGAAGAAGAAGGAGGAGGTAGGGTTGAGTGGTCGGTAGTTACATGAAAAGAGAAGAAGAAGAAGAAGCAGGTGGATTTCGGCGCATAGGAGGGAGAAGAAGAAGATAGGGTCAAATCTTTCTCTCTATCACACTTTCTATCAATCCTCGAGCTAACAAATTAAGCAGGAGGGTATATTTATCTATTTTAAGATGACATCTAAAAAATTGAAAAGATTGGCAGTAGAATTTTTTAGAATTTTTTTAAATATAATTAATAATTAATTAATAATAATAAAATTTGATTAAAAATTTTTAAAAAATTATTAAAAATAACAATAAATTTTTTCATAAAAATTAGCATATTTTGACTTATTTTTATTTTTTTTGGAATATTTTTATATATATTTTTTTATCAAAAAAGTTTATTTTTTTAATATGTGTCGGTGAAATAAAATAATTAATTATCCGAAGCATATATTTTAGTAATTCTTTCATTGAAATGATAGTTTTTTAATTAAAATAAAAAGAAATAAAAAATATATAAAAATAAATCAATAAGCCATCTGTTTTTTTCTCCAGAATTTTCATCTCTTAGTCAAAAATTCTATTTTTTTTATTTCTCACAATGAGATGATTTTTAAAAAAATATATATATATATATATCAAAAAATGAAAGAACTTCAGGAAAAAAATGATTTCTCTATAAAAAGTTAAAATCAAAATATTCTTTTTGTATAAATGACAAAACTAATTTTTATATTTTTTTATTCCATACTATGCACTTAGTTTTTGATTATTTTTAACGGGGAAAACTTCGGTACATACTCTATATTTAAGGTGTATAATATGCATTTCATAAATTTTATTATACATATTCATAATTAAAAAATTACACACATTCATAGTTCAGCAACAAGAAAAACTTGCAAAATTTAACTATATAAATTCATAATAAAAAAATACATAATTTATAACCTATAACCTTTGAATTGACACTTCAAACATTATTTTGTAACCATTCATAATGTGAGATCAAGCCATTGTTTTGTAGTACCTAGAAATATAATATTGTTTAGAAATAATAATAAATATATAAAAGTGAGAATTTTTTAGTCAAATTAAATATGTATATATTATCAAATACTTACGAAAGTTAAAATAAATAAAATTACTTGTAAAAAATTGAAGTGTCAATTATTGGGAGCGTGTAATGTGTGGGCATGTGGCTGAAGAGTGGGTGTGTCAAGGGATAATAATTAGGTTAGGATGAGTTTTATCATCTCTGTTTTTTTTTTTGATTGGGGTGAAAATAAAAAAATATTAAAAAAATAGCAGAGAATGGAGTAGAAATGAGAATATTTTGATAATAATTTTTGAAATTTTAAAAAATAATATTAATAAGAGTTATAAATAATATAATAAATAAAAATTAATAGTTGATGAATCAATATAACTAAAAATATAAAATTTAAGAAATAGAAAAAAAAATTAAAAATAAATATAATATTTTAATATTTTGGACTTATTATATTTATAAAATATATATTTTACACATATATTAATATTTTAAAAAATATTTATTTTATACCATTAGAGGCGGGACAAGAAAAACGAGACGAAAAAAACAAATATTGTTTCAACCCAATTTGTTATTAAGAACAAAAAAAAAACTCATACAAAATAAAATAAAAATGCACCGGACAAGACCAAGGCGGAGAAATTACCATCACTGTGGTGATTGTTCAATAGAAATGGTCTGTGCATGGGTTTGAGTAAAGCCCATAACCTGATAAACACGCTATGGCTAAATTAATGACAAAATACAATTGTACATTTCAAAAACATAAAACATATTATAATAATAATAATAATAATAATAATAATAATATTATTATTATTATTATTATTATTATTATTCTTATTTTTAAAAAACATGAGTAAGCCAATCGGTTTCATTCTCATTCCCATTGTTGTTAGTTCCTCATTTCCGTTGTTATTATTGTCCGAAATATTTGATCATTTATCAGTGTTTAAATCAATAAAAATTAAAAATTTTAATTTGAAAAAATTAAAAAATTAGAATTTTAAGTTGAAACTTGAAAAAATTAGATTTCACGAGAACCGAGCAATTTTGTTGAGTCGAGACCAGTTCTACCGCGAGTTTAATCGATTTTTACTAAAAACTACGATTTTTACATCTAACCGATTGAATAGGCCGATTCAATTCAATTTTCAAAACATTGGTCAAAGTATTTTCTTTTGTGATTTTGTATATGAATAGAGTTTTACACTTAATTGTATGAATATATGACATAGCATTTTCTAAATTTAATTTATCGTAGCCTAAAGAGTATAAGTTAGTACTTATTTTATACTTGAAGGAAATTATTATTATTATTTTATTATATCATATTTATTTGTTATATGCATAGGTTAATTATTATGAGTAGGTCTCATCATGCTTAGGAAAAAACATATAATTACATCTGGGGTAAGATGTCACATGTGTTGAAGTTTGTCTCGATTTTATAACGTTCTAAGTTCATAAATAAGTTTAGACAGTGTAAAATATTGAAGAAAGTAAAAACCAGTCACACAAGCTCTGCAGAGGCAAAAAAATCAAAATGGTGCATTGGCCACTCGATTGGTATTGGGATCACTTGAGCGATCTAATCAGGTTTGGAGCTTTATATAATTGCTGCTAGGATTGCACAATTATGATGTTAAGCCTTATTTTTATTTTTCGATATACCAGTAGCTTTAGAATTCATTTAGGGTAAAAGTGATACAGAGAGAGGCTCAAGTTTTGAGACTAAAGAGAGAGAGAAATAGACCGTTGTAATCATTATTGTTTGATGAGTGAATTGTTCTCCCTCTTCAATAGACATAAGTATCTCGTCGAGACATAAGTATTTCGTCGAGCTACGTATATCTCGTGTTTGTGTTTGTCTTTCGTATTCTCTATTTATTTTGCTTCAATTGAAGTAAAATGCATGTATTTTACTGCACAACAATACATAATTTCAATCACAAAATTTTATAAGAGCATACTATACACCTAAAATATGAGATACGTATTAAGTTTTTTCTCTTTTTAATTTCCCTTTACCTCACTTGTCCTTTCGAGACGAATTTTTTCAAAGAAAAAAAAAAGTTACCAGATTTTTGGTTGACGAATAAAATATAATAATAGGAATTAAAAGAGGGATGTACATTGTGGTTTCTACATATTTTAAGCTTGGCCAATAGTTTGATGGATAAATATTACAATTAATGTTGGAGGATATATTAATTATATGTTTTTCAATTTGCTATTTAGTTTGTAAATTTTAATTTGGTAATTAAGCGACATTTATTATTTATACTGAATACATCAAATTCAATAGGAAATAACAAATATAAAAACTATAGATTTTAGATATTAGATTTTTTGGGCTATTTATTTAGTAAACCTTACAATTAAAATTAATGATATTTGTACATTTAATTACTTATTTTATTATAGTCAAATATAAGAATTTAATTTTATGATGTATTATTATATTATCATATGTAATTATTTATTTTATTTATTTATCTTTTTTGTTTTATTGCACAACTTTTAGTCTTCATATTCTCATAATTTATCAAACGGTACTTATTAAATAATTTTCGTATCAAACATGCCTACCAAATTTAATAATTTGCATATAGAATTCGTTTGATAAGTGATAATTCAATAGAAGTGCAGTTTCATTCATATAATTGTTCCTTCCAACATTTTTCCTTCATTATTACAACGTACACTCAAGTTTTTGTACCATGTCAAATCCGATGCATCAGATAGAATAGAGGATAAATTGCAGTAACTTTTCATGAAATTTAATAAAATATCAATTACCACTTATGCAATTTTTGAAATATCATTAACCACCGATCTGATTTAGGTTTTGCATCAAATTAGTCAAACTATTAAATTTTCGCTCATCTGTGCCTTGTTTGACGTATTTTTTGAATAAATTTTTATGATCTAATCCGTTCATTACGTAAAACTCATCGAGTTTGTTTAGCATTTTAAAATTCAGATTCATCCGATATCTGTAACTTAGTGATTGAGTAAGATCTCATAATAAATAAATAAATAAAAATTATAATTTAAAAAAATATTGTTAAACAAATGTTACTAAATCACTTAGCTACATGTATCAGATGAATCTGAATTTTTAAATATTAAACAAATCTGATGAATTCTACATAATGAACGGATTAGACCATAAAAATTTATTCAAAAAACACGTCAAACAAGGCACAGCTGAGCGAAAATTTAATGGTTGGACTAATTTGATGCAAAACTTAAACCAGATGGGAGGTTAATGATATTTCAGAAACCACATGAGTAGTGGTTGATATTTTACTAAACATCATGGGAGGTCACTGTAATTTACCCTAGAATAAAAAATGACGTGGGTAGCCCATATATTACGTCAATTAAGTGAATAATGAACATGATATATTGAATAAAATTGAAAAGAACACTAGTGGTAATGTATTAAATCAATTAAGCGAATGTCTAATGCCTTTAAATCAATTAAGCGAACACTAGTGGTAATGTCTAAGGTCTTTAAATTAATGAGCTTCTTAAATTTATAGCCTATTTTATGATTTATGATGTTGGAAATTAGAACGAGATTACTACTTTCGCCTAAGACCAACTACGATCACACAAACACGGAATAAACAACGAAGAAGTGACAATCACACACAAACACAAAAGTTTACGTGGTTCGGCCAGTTGTGCCTACGTCCACAAGATCACATACTTTCACTATTGATTGGAGTAACAAAAGAAGAGAGGAAGTTCTGGAAGAGAGATTACAGAAGAACAAAAGCCAAGACTTAAAACTCTTACACGGCGGCTGCAACCCTAGCAACTTATAAATACATTCCCGCATAAATCGATCGATCGGTTTCATAGACGAATTGATCGGTCTAAAAACAGATCGATTGGTCTATCAAGCGGTGTTACACTGCCCTCTGTTTCTCACCTGTAGACCCCACCGATCGATTGGTCTACAATTTTTAATGGTTTTTCTTCACATTCTCAACAATTCTCCCACTTGAAATAAAATCACTTCAAGCCTTGAGAAATTCCATCAAACTCATCAACACCTTGAAACCACAAACACAACTAATCAACCCTGTGTGATCCAACCTCTTGTCTTCTATCCCTGAAGACCAACTAAAGCCGAGCACAACTTTAGTTTGTCAGTGTTGACGCTTTTTGTCAACATATCAACTAGATTCTTCGCCCTGCTAATCTTCTCAAGTTTCAACTGACTGCTGTCCAGCAACGAGAAAATGAAATGATACCGTAGCTGTATGTGCTTCGTCCTGGAGTGGAATGCTTGGTTTTTAGCAAGAAAGATAGCACTCTGGCTATGACTGTAGAGCGTTCCTCTGTCAACTTTCTTACCCAACTCATCCCAGAGACCCTGTAACCAAACCATCTCCTTTTCAGCCTCTGTCACTGCAACATACTCTGCCTCTGTCGTAGAAAGCATCACAATCTTCTGCAGCTTTGAAGCCCAGCTCACTACTGTGCCCCCCAAAGTGTAGACAAACTCAGTGGTATTCTTCCTACTGTCAACATCGCCTGCTAAGTCTACATCCACATAGTCCTGCAGTTTCAGTCCTGTCCTCGTGAAACACAAGGACATATCTGTAGCCCCCTTCAAATATCTTAGAATCCATTTGACAGCATCCTAATGTTGCTTCCCTGGATTACTCATATATCTACTGACTATTTCCACTGCATGTGCGATATCTGGTCTGGTACAGACCATAGCATACATCAGGTTACCAATAGTCGATGTATAGGGAACCTTGCTCATGTACTCCTGCTCCTGCTTTGTCCTTGGAGACTGATCCTTAGTTATCCTGAAATGGCTAGCTAAGGGTGTACTGACAGGTTTAGCACATCCATGTTGAACCTGCTCAGAACTTTCTTCACATATTCTGCCTGAGATAGTCTCACGGTTCCTGCAGCTCTGTCTCTGACTATCCTCATCCCAAGAATTTGCTTGGCAGCTCCCAAATCCTTTATGGCAAATTATTTTGATAGTTTCTTTTTCAGCTTGTTGATCTTCTCGATGCACGGCCCGACAACGAGCATATCATTTACGTACAACAATAAAATGATATATGAGCTGTCAAAACTCTTGACATAACAGCAACGATCCGCCTCTAGCCTGGTAAACCCGGTACTCTGCATAAAGCTGTGGAACTTTATGTACCACTGCCTTGGAGCTTGTTTCAGATCATACAAGCTCTTTTTCAATTTGCAGACCATGTCTTCCTTGTCTTTCACTACAAATTCCTCAGGCTGGCGCATGTATATGTCTTCTTCCAACTCACCGTGAAGAAACGCAGTCTTGACATCCAACTGCTCCAAAAATAAATCCTCTGCAGCTACAATTCTCAATACTGTTCTGATAGTTGTCAACTTCACAACTAGAGAGAAGATTTCAGTGAAGTCAACTCCTTCTTTGTGTTGAAATCCCTTGACAACCAAACTTGCCTTGTAGCGCATGCTGCCATTATGTTCTTCATTCACTCTGTATACCCACTTGTTGTGCAAATCTCTCTTTCCAGCTGGCAATCTAGTCAGCTCCTATGTCTGGTTTGTCAGCAGAGAATCCATCTCATCTTTCATTGCTGACTCCCACTTTATCGAACTCTTGGTCTATAAGGCTTCTACATAACTCTTTGACTCACCACTGTCAGTGAGCAGAATGTAGAATAGGGACGGTGAAAATTGCTATGGCGGTCTGATGCTCCTGGAAGACCTCCTGACTGCTGTCACTGGTGTACTGTGTCCCACCCATGGGTTCACATTCTCCTTATCTTTCTCATTCCCGTTCTGTTTGGCTTTCTCAGAAATGTCATCCAAGTTAATGAATTCAAATTTCTTTGTCTCCGATAACATATTATCTGTCTCAGCATTTGACTTGTCTTTGTACAGCATATGTTCATTAAACATCACATTCCTGCTTCTGATGATCTTACGATTCTTGTCATCCCAAAATCAATAGCCAAACTCGTTATCACCATATCTAATAAAATAACAGATTTTAGACTTCGGTTGCAATTTGCTTCTAGCATCAGCATCAACATGAACATAGGACGTGCAACCAAAGACTTTAAGAAAAGATAAGTTTACTTCTTTTCTGCTCCAAACCTCCTCTGGAATTCTGAATTCCAACAGTACTAACGGTCCCCGATTCAGAAGGTAGACTACTGTGTTCACTACACCAGCCAAAAAATAGTCTGGTAGTCCAGAATGCAGTCTCATGCTTCAGGCTCTCTCATTCAGTGTTCGATTCATCCGCTCAGCCACGCCATTCTGCTGTGGCGTTCCTGGAATGGTCTTTTCCTACCTAATTCCATTAGCTGCGCAGAAATCTCTAAATCTTCCGTATGTGTATTCACCTCCATTGTCTAACCTCAAACACTTCAACTTCAATCTAGTCTCAGTCTCAACTAGGGCCTTTCACTTCTTAAAAGTTTCAAACACTTCAGACTTGTGTTTCAAAAAATAGACCCATACTTTCCTGCTGGAGTCGTCAATGAATGTAACGTAATACCGCAAGCCTCCAAGAGATGCAACTGGGGAAGGACCGCACAAATCTGTGTGCACCAACTCTAGCCTGTCTGGCTTTGGTGTCGTGTCGCCTTTCAGAAAATTGACCTTCCTCTGCTTCCCGAAGATGCAACCCTCAGACAAATCAAATTCTACAGACTTCAAACCCGGCAACTTGCCATTTGACTGCAGAATTTTTATCCCTTTCTCGCTCATGTACCCCAGCCTCTGATACCATAAGCTCGTGTTTGAACCGCTATATGTCAGTGCCACTGTATCCCTTGTACTAGTGGTCATGTATAAGGTACCTATTTTTATTCCTCGAGGCACTACCATAACTTATTTGGTGACTTTTCACGTGCCACCAACAAAGGTCACTGAATGACCTTCAGCATTTAACTGTTTAACTGAAATTAAATTCCTCATCAGTTTAGGTACATGTCGTACCTTATGTATCTTCCACACTGACCCATTTGACACTCTGATTCTGACATCGCCTATACCCATGATGTCTAAGGCCTCCCTTCTGCCAAATATACCTTGCCGAAGTCACCGACAATATAATTTTTCATAATCTCCTGGTGTGCTGTCGTATGAAAGGATGCTCCTGAATCCAACACCCAAAAATCAATAGGGCTATCAACTGATAGGAGCAAGGCATTCTGGACATTCTCTGTCACAACGTTGGCTAACTCACCATCAGCCTTCTTTTTTTGCTCCCTACAGTTCTTCTTCATATGGCCAGCCTTGCCACATCCCCAGCATTCAATTTATCGTCCCAACCTGGACTTGCTTCTGCCTCTTCTAGATTTAGACCTGCCCCTGTTCTGATTTCTGTCATTACTTCTACCCCGTGCTTCAATATTTAATGTCGTACAAGCATTCGACCCTGAATTAGATACCTCACCTGAATTCCTCCTATGAACCTCATCGCTCAATATCAAATTCATGACATCATCGTACTTCAGTTTGTTCTTACCGGCATAGTACTCACTACCGTTCTTATAGCTTCCAAACTGTTTGGCAATGAGGCCAACACAATCAAAGCCCTGACTTCATCATCAAAACTAATATCTACTGAAGATAGTCGATTCGTGATGGTATTGAACTCATTTAAGCGTTGTGCAACGGGTGTACCCTCAGCCATCTTTAGGTTAAATAGTTTCTTTATGAGGTGTACTTTATTGTTTGCTAATAGCGTCTCATATATACTTGGCAGTGCCACCATCATATCCGTCGTAGTCTTCTCCTTGATTACATTGTGCGCCACCGACCGGGACAACGTTAATCTGATGACTCCCAGTACTTGTCTGTCAAGCAACGCCCAATCCTCATCCTTCATTCCCTTTGGTTTGGATCCCAAGAGTGGAAAGTGTAGCTTCTTCCCATACAGATAGTCTTCTATCTGCACCCTCCAATAACTGAAGTCTGTACCATCAAACTTCTCGATTCCTGTCAATCTACCTTCTTTTGCAAGTGTGTTCGTCAACCTCCTAACCCGGAGCTCTGATACCAGTTGTTAGGGATTAGAACGACATAACTGATCCCACCCAAGACCAACCACGATCACACAAAATACAGAATAAATAACGAAAAAGAGACAATCGCACACAAGCACAAAGGTTTACGTGGTTCGACAAGTTGTGCCTACGTCTACGGGATCACACACTTTCACTATTGATTAGAGGGTACAAAAGAAGAGAGGAAGTTCTGTGAGAGAGATTACAGAAGAACAAAAGCCAAAACTTAAAACTCTCGCACGGCGGCTGCAATCCTAGCAACTTATAAATACATTCCCGCATAGACCGATCGATTGGTCTCATAGAAGGATCGATTGGTTTAAAGACGGATCGATCGGTCTATCAAACGGTCTTACACTGCTCTCTATTTCTCACCTGTAAACACCACCGATCGATCGGTCTCACCACCAATCGATCAGTCTACCATTTTTAATGGTTTTTCTTCACATTCTCAACATTATGCTACGTATACGTTCTTTAAAAATAATTTCTATTGATAAATTTTAAAATATACATTATTTATTAGGTCCAAAATAAAGTAGGTTAAGTCTCATTTTGTCAAACTAAAAAAAAGAGAGTATATATTTGTAGGGGCAAAAAATCGTACCTCCATACAATGATGAATATTTTTAATGAAGAAGATCAATCAAACATCCAAGAATTCTAAAATTCTACGAAAAGAAAGCACCATTAGCGCCCCGACCGGTGTTGACCGGTCGGAGGCACTCCGATGCTTATATCAGCCACAATCATGGTTAAGAATAATATAATTCTTATATGGACATATGATTGCGTACATTTACCCGTAGGGTTTGATCTTTATTTATAAGATAAGAGTTCTTTTTCATCAATGATTTTAATTATTATTTTGAGTTATCTTTTTAACAAAAAATTTATCATATCACATCTTTCGATGCCATCTTATCTCTTTAAGAAGATATGATTTTATCTTTATTGAGAAAATTTATTCCCTCCAATTGCCCCTAAATTTCTACTTTCTTTCATCGTAGTGAAAAGGAGTGGAAGTTTTTATTTGCTCGGTTAGATTTCGAACTGTTTGGATAAAATTCGAACTTAGCTTTTTAGGTATTTATTTCCAAGCATGTAATGAACTTTCATACAAGAGGGTAATTCTGTTTGAATAGATTTCGAACTGTTCAGATAAATTTCGAATTTAGCCTCTTAGGCTATTTCTTCCATAGTATAGAATGAACTTTCATACAAGGGGATAATTCTGTTCGGATAAATTTCGAACTGTTCGGATAAACTTTGAACTTAGCCTCTTAGGCTATTTCTTTCTAAGTATGGGATGAACTTCCATACAAGGAGATAATTCTGTTCGAATAGATTTCGAACTGTTCGGATAAATTTCGAACATAGTCTTATAGACTATTTCTTCCCAAGTATGGGATGAATTTTTATACAAGGGGATAATTCTGTCAAATAAACTTTAAACTGTTCGGATAAATTTTAAACTTAGCCTCTTAGGCTATTTTTTTCCAAGCATGGGATGAACTTCCATACAAGGAGATAATTCTGTTCCGATTGATTTTGAACTTAGCTACTTTGTCTATTTCTTTCCAAGTATATGATGAACTTCTATACAATTGGGGTAATTTTACAGTTATTAACTCTCTGTTCAACAAATATTATTGCTGCTATAGGTGAATAGTTTTGGGTACCCATGATTTAATCATAGTCTATAGAGACAGAAATAAATATATTAATTATACACATATATTTGTTTGGTGTACGAATGCAAAAATTATTGAAAGACTTTATGAGAAGTAGAGAGATAAAGTTTTCCTTTTTCTTGTAGTAGTTTAATCCGCATGTGAAACTTTTCTGGTTGAATTTGGTAGTATAAACTCTATTTCTCACTTTTTTAGGCACACAAAGTGGGCTGGGTATTTGAGATGTGAGAAAACTATTTATCAGTATTGCGGTGTCAATATAAGCAAACTCTTCCCCTGCCTCCTCAGGTTTTGTTCTCTGAGGATCCTTCGATGTTGCAAACAAGTCAAAAATATGGACATTTGAAGAAGAAATGGTCTGTTGGTGTTGGAAAACACTAGTGATCTTTTTATCTCTTTTTAGTTTATTTCTAGTAGAAGATGGATGTGACATGTCTACAGTAGAACTAAATAAATTAAATTAAGTTTAGATATCACCGGTTGACAAACGATACCGTTAGTTAACAAGAATCAAGTGCCAAGATTATGTTCCTTAAATTTCACGATGATTGGATTTCATTTGCCTTCCGATCCAAATATTTAGTAGAGCCAAATAAATTAAACCAAGTTTAGATCTCACCGGTTGACAAACGATACCGTTGATTAACAAAAATTAAGTGTCAAGTGCATGCCTCTTAATTTTCACGATGATCGAACTTCATTTTGCTTTTGATCTATGCACAAAAATAGACTGTTTTCTCCAAATATTTATACACGACGACGTTACGCACTACTGACACGCACAGTCTTCAATTGCTGTGATCTCATTAGTCATTGGGCTTGCTATGATGGATTTGGTGCTTTGAATATTATGAATGCTGCTAATTGTTGTCATCATTAAGATTTCTTTGGGAATTTCTCAACGTGATCAATTTTTTCGTATTTATTTTGTCATTCCCACATACAGCGTCAAATTATAGGAGCAAGAAATTGTACCTTCATACAATAATGAATATTTTCAACGAAAAAAATCAATCGAACATCCAAGAACTCTAAAATCTTACAAAAAATAGCACCGTTAGCGCTCCGACCGGTGTTGACCAGTCAAAGGCACTCCGATACTTATGTCAGTCACAATCATGGTGAAAAATAATATAATTTTTATATGGGCATATGATTGCGTACCTTTATCCGTAGGGTTCAGTCTTTATTTATAGGACAAAAGTCATTTCTCATAAAAAATTTTAATTATTATTTTGAGTTATATTTTTAACAAAAAATTTATCATATCACATATTTCGATGTCATCTTATCTCTTTAAAGAGATATAATTTTATCTGTATAAGGAAAATTTATCCCCTCCAATATTAAAATCTTTTAAATAAAGGTATTCTTATTTTATATTTTAAATTTAGACTATATAATTTGTTTTTTAATAGAATACACCGTCTTTCCTTATTGTGCCAATTTTAATTTATAATATTTAGTAATTATTTTCATTGCAAATTATTTGATTTAAAAACTAGTACAACTCCATTAGATAGTGAAACTAAAGTCTGTAAAATAAATAGTACTAATCTTAAAAATTATAAAATAATTAATGAACATATTACCAATATGAGGGCTTGAGTTGATTTAAAAATAATATTGTGAGGGCTTGAGTTGATTTAAAAATTGATAAAACAATTCAAGGACACATTAACAAGGAGAAGACTATTGGAATGTTATCAATTGAAAACTTATAAATTAACAATGTCATCAATTTAGAAAACATATTAGCAAAACTTGATTATAAAAGTTTAATTAAAAAATTTTCACTTTAAAAACATATATTATACATATAAAAAATTAAAGGTAAAAATGAAAATATCGAACTATTAGTACCGTTGAATAAAGAAAATTAAAGGTAAACATATAATTTCATATATTATACATATTTTTAACAATTGAATAAGGAAAAAAATCATTTGAAGAGGGAAACAAATAATTTCAGAAAATAAAGTGGGATAATTTATTTCATAAATATCGAACTATTAGTACCGTATAGAGAGAATTAATAATCCACTTTAATAAATTAAACATGGAACTATTAATATGGTTAGATAAATTCTCAAATTATGAATTTTACATATTTTTTTTTAGTTCAATCAAATCTTTCTAGGCCATCAAAATAAACATGACCAGAAGGATATGAATTGATCCATCAAGACTGGCTTGCAATTTTGTGGAAGTTGGGAAACTCTAATATTTACATGATAATATATTTCTTGCAATAAATAATTTTTCACAAAATAAATTATATAAAAGATATAAAATTGTACATCATGAAAAAAATAAAAATTAAATTTCTTACAAACTAAACATGTAGCAGAAATTAATTTCCCATTTTTTTCCCTTTCTTATAGTTTTTTTCACTTCATTTTCTTGTGAATTAGTGTTTTATTGCAACGAGAATAATTAATCCCACAAATGGAATGAATTAAGTTTAATAATTCTCTCAGAGGTCGTGAATTATGTCAGAAATGTGAAGTCCTGTGGATTCGCTTTTATCTGAGGCCCAATTTGGGCTATTTAAAAAGTAAAAAATTTTATTAAAAAAAATAAGTTTTATGATATTTCGTTAGTTTTTTTTATAATTAATTAATTATTTTTTCAAAAAAAGAGCCTATATACATCCCAAACACATTAACTTTTAATTTGAGTAAAATAACTATAATACTTTTAATTAAAAAATCTACTCTATTCTCAATAATAAAAAAATCATACTAATATCCCATACATGCACTACAACTTAAATGCAAAATAGAAATGCCAAAAAAATCAAGACAACGATGTGGGATAGCCTTCTTTATACGATTTTTTCACCATTAGTGAAATTTTTTTACATTAGCTCAAATCATAATATTTTTTAGATTTTTTTCTTATTATGAGAAACTAAAAAAATAAAAAAAAAATCTTAAAAAAATAAAAAAATTCATAGAAGAAGAAACAATACTTTGGGGCTATTTGTTTGGGGGGGGTGAGTATGGCATATGGGATTGGAGATAAAATTCCATGAGTCTCTAAATCCAATGTTTCGTAGCTTCAGTTGAGTTTGTAAAGGAGTTATTGAAGGAGATCATTACTGTGTACAAGAAAAAGAAAGAGTTCAAATGAGGATGATAAAGAAGAAGTAATAGTGGAAGAAGAGAGTGGAAGAAGAGTGTGAGGATGAAGAAGGAAGATAAAAACCAAGTAAAAAGGGATTTGAACAAGAATTGGAGAACAAACTAGCAGACAACAAAGTAAGAGACACGGTAGAAGAAGACAAATAAGGGGAATGAGCTCTTGCAAAAGGAAAGAAAGACTCATCAAACACTACGTTACAGAATCAGAGACTTTGTTAGAGATTGGATTGAGGCAATAATACCCTTTACAATCAGGAGCATACACCACAAAAACACATTGTTTGGTATGTGATTGGAGTTTGTGAGAAATGTATGGCTTGAGATAGGAATAACAAGCACAATTAAGGACTTTTAAGAGAGTATAATCAGGAAGGCACTCAAACAAACATTGTTATGGAAAAGAGTTACGTAAGACCAAGATAGGTAATAGATTGATCAAATACGAGGCTGTAAAAAAAGTATAATGCCAGTAACTAAGGGGCATAGACACTCTATACAATAAAGTAAGTGCAATTTCTACTACATGGCGATGCTTTCATTCAGCAATTCCATTTTGTGCATAAGTATGGGTTCAAGAAAACTCATGAAAAATGCCATGCATGAAACAAAATTTCTTGAACTTGTTACTAACGAACTCTCCACCACAGTCTGACCTTAGAGTTTTCAATTTTGTGGACAGTAATTCCTCGTAACAAACTTTGAAAATGACAAAAATATCAAACATATCAAATTTACTTTTGATGGGAAACAACCAAGTGAATCTAGTATAGTCATCCACAAAGAAAACATAGTATCTATACCCACAAACATAAGTTATAGGAATTGGCCCCCATACATATGTGTGAAGAAGTTATAGTGGATGCTGAGAACTTGTTGTAGAAGATTGAAAAGGTAGCGTATGCATCTTACCAGCCAAGCAATGAGAACAAACAGAAAAGGTAGAGGAGTTAATAGGTAGATGATTGTGTAACTCAGCATTTTTGAGGACCTGAGCTAAAGCATTGTTATTTGGGTGACTAAGACGATCGTGCCAAAGTTGAGAATGAGACTTCAGTGTGACATGAGTAGTATGAAGGGATCGAAATCCCAGATTATAATGATAGTGCATATGAATCGAATTCAATGCAACGTGGGACAAGATCTATAGCATTCAAAAAACTGCACTACGCTGATTCATTCGGATTGATGTAAGGAGTGTCTAGACAGAATCCTGTAGGAAAAAATCCTAAGTTTTCATAAACCCTGAAAATTAAAATCCGGTATACCTACAAGGTAGAATAGGGATTATATCTACGTGATCTCTCTGGTTTGATCAAGTTTCAGCACTTGAAGTTGAATGTTTTGAGGTATTATGTTTTTTAATGTATTGTGAAAGTAGAGTAATTATGAATGATTTGCAAAAATTAAATATTTCATCTTTTAATATAATCTTATAGTCAAATGTTTAATTTAATACAAAAAGATTAATATTACATGAGTACTAGTTATGTTACGTTGTTATTATTATTGGCATTTATATCAAAATGCGGGAAAAAAGAATTAATAGACATTTAAAAATAGTCAGATTTATTATTTGTGTTTAATTAACTCCCGCAAAAAACATAAATATTTTAGCAGCATTTGTTAACAAACGCCGCTAATAGCTTATATTCCCGGCATTTATCTTTGACATTTAGCGGCGTTTATTATTCTCCTCAAATTTTTTTCGACGTTTATCAAACCCCAACGACATTTTTTTTACCGGTATTTATGAAGCGCCATTAATAATCACCAGCAACTTGTTTCTACTTGAATCACATCATTGAAACTGTGAGAGTCCTTGTCATCGAGACTGAGACTTCGAATTGATTCTAAAAAAAGCAGTCGTAGCAACTAGTGGAAAGCCAGTTACAGAATTCTGAATAACTCTCAAGAAACTTTCTTCAGCACTAAGTAATACATGTAGTTGTTTATGGAAATATGAGTATCTCTTATCCTTAAAAGTATAAACAAGTAAACAAAAATCAATAATTAAGCCTTTCAGAATAATATGGAGAAGCTCTTCATCATCGATCAACATTTCAACAACTGCAAGTTTGTCTTTGATTTCTTTTATTCGTTGCATATAGACATTCAAATCGAGCAAATTGTCGCTCAAGTAACTTTCACACTTCTCAAGCAGGGGATTGGCCAAGAACAAGTGGAAACACATACGAAGAAAGTGATGAATTAACGAGAGTTAAAAGTGCCTAATTAGTAGCAACCCAGTGCAAATAGGCTAGATTTTCATCTATCGTGAAATCACTTTCTTTATTTATCAAAACAAAAACAAACATGTTATAACAAACAACCCCTCATGTAAGGCTTTTTTTTTTTGTCTTTAATAAACCTTTTTTCAAATTTAGCCAAAACAATTATATTTTTAAATTCATTATCGAAAAGTAAAAAATTTAGAATAGAACATAAAAAAAATTAAAAAACAACAAAAAACACAAAAAGTAAAAAAAAAAAAAAACTATTCACAAACAGTATCTATACCTCTCAAAAACAAACTTTTTAAAAATGGGTATGAATGTGGTCATTTATGCACAATTTTATTCAAATAATTAGATGACAAAAATGGCAAATTCAACTCACCTAGATGATTGTGGTCCCGTTTGGCTATTTTAATTTTTTTTTTGGCTAAAAATGTAAAAGAAGTCAATATATAGTTCATTTGAATAACAAGTAACTGTATGTAATTGTTAATATTAAACATATAGAATAGTCAAATTATCAAATTTGAACAAAAAGTAAAAAAATTAATTTTTTATTCAAATAACTAATTTCAAAATAAGGAAGGAACAAAATTATTGTTCAATGAGAGTATATTTTTAGAACTGTATAATGTAAACTTTAAGCTTACAATTGATGGTGACTTTTTATATTTTAAAAATAATATATGATAATTTTATTTGAAATACATAAAAGCGTGAACAATAGTGATACGTTTGCGTTGTTTGTGAGATAGTGAAAACACTCTGAAAAGAGATTTCAAATTTAATAATGGAAGGTAATCTTAATTACCTAAATGATTTTAATGGGTAGACTGTGACTTGGTGTGCTAGTGGCCAATTTTTGTTTTTATGTTAAAGATAATATTGAGTTAAAAAAATCAAAATAATATTTCAGTAGTAAGGGCAGAATTATTAGATATTAAATTATGTATAGGTCAAAGTCCAATTTTTAAAAAGTTCACCGTGGGGAATCGCCTCCGTTAGATTGGTAGCTCCCTCCTTGCTTTAAAACATCAAGCCTCGAAGCTAATTTACCAAATAAATATATTTTATAAATTTTAAATTTTTAACTAAAAAATTATAAAAAAAATAAAAAACAAACATTTAAACTAATTACGAGGGCCACAACTTAACTCCATTAGTTAGTTTTCGTTGAGCAGTTATTTTTACTACTCATCTACTTTAATGCGTATTAATAAAACAGTTGATGGTTTTGGACTTGATCCCATTTAGACATCTTGTATTTTAATAAGTTCTATCTAAAAATTATATTTATTAAATTTTATTTTATATTTTTCATACCAAAATTATCTTTAATATATTATATACTCTTCACCACTGTCAACACCACTCTCTATTACCACTGCCAATCCCCATCACTACCTCAATCACCACCACCGATGCCACACTCTCTACTGTCATTACCACCAAATTCGTTGGGAATAGATAAGAAATTAAAAAAATTTCATTCTAGATTTAAAAATATCTCATTTGTTATTAATGTTTCATTCTGGTTTTGGATATGAAAATAAAACATTGTTATCAAATGTTTCATTTGTTATGAAATGTCTCAAGACATTTTTTGAACAAATAAGACATTTTATGTAAATGAGACATTTTTTAAATTAATGTGTAAATATTTTATTATTTTTGAATAAGTAAATTATTTTATTTGTATAACTACAAATGTATCATTATTTTTGAAATAAGACATTGTAAGAAATAAGATATCGGACCAGACCACCACCACCAACAACCCCAGACCACTACCAGAGAGAGAGAGAGAGCAACAATCTAAATGAGACTACTCAACAAGGGCTCGTCGCGCGGCAGCAAAGAACCAGAACAGTGATGACGAAGAACAGCGACGACAGAGAACGGCCAGCCCGATCCATGGTGAGAGGCGGTGACACTGTGCTGCCCAAATCTGGCGCTAAACGCGATTCATGGCGAAGGGCACGATCCACAACGAGACGGCGAGCACGATCTAGATCTAGTGGCAACGCTGTGCACAATACCCAGAATCGCCATCATCGTCGCCATCCACGGCGAGGGGCGACAAGGACGGTTACAAGGTGCAAAGGGCGACGGATGTAGTGGTGAGGCTAACATAACGAGAGGGCGACGGATGTGGTGGTGAGGCTAACATAGAGAGAGAGAGAGAGAGAGAGAGAGAATAAATGCTTATTTGTTCAAATCAGTTATAAATTTTAAAAAATAAAACCTAATAAAATATTTAAAAAAATAGTTAGAATTTAATGGAATATAAGTCCTCCAAATAGAACCCGAATTAATTTTTTCTTAAAACTTTATAGCTTATTTTTAACTTAGAGCAATTTCTCTCTAGTCTTAAGGAAGAATAGACCAATATTATTGTGCTTTAAGATAAGTACATTTTAATGAACAATAATACTAGAGATATTAATTTATTTATTTTATTAATTTAATATTTTAAATAATGTGATATAATTACAACTATTATTGTAATGAATTCCACATAAATTTTATTTAAATTGTATAATTGTAATTGTGTCATATTATTTAAAATATTAATTTAATAAAATAAATAGGTATCTTTAGCATTATTGTTTAATTTGAGCAATAATTTATTTTAATATTTTTAGTGTATAGATATTTATTATAAAAAATTAAATTAATTAATTAAATAAACTATTTGTCTTTTAAGAAGTAAATGATGAATGGACAGAAAAGTGACATAAATGTTGAATGGACAGAAAAGTGACCCATTTTAATTTTTTTTCCTTTTTTATATTACGTGTATAATGGACTTTAGTTAACCGTTAGATAACTCAGGAATTAATAATTTTTATTTGTGAGATTAATAATAATAAGTCTCTTAATATTATTAATAATAAATTATAAATTATTTGCTCTCTCTTTTTTCGTGACTCATAATAATTTTACAAATTTTATTTAATTATTTATTTTATTATATCTAAATATGAATTAAAAAATTTATTTTATACTCTTATCAAGCAAAACAACCACTTATCGAGTCTTTTGCAATAAATATATAAAAATCTCTCTCTCTCTCTCTCTCTCTCTCTCTCTCTCTTCTTTAGCTCTTGTGGTCGAAATTGTCTTTAATGTAGTGGTTAGCTCATGTAGTGTTTTAATGTGGTGTCTTTGCTTAAAAAGAAAATTACAAATTTACTCTTAGTTATTAATTTTTTTACAATATTGTCCTGTTATTTCAATTCTAATAATATTTTTATCAAATTGTATTTATTAATTCATATATAATTATTCAAGTTAAATATCATTATTATATTAGTTTAATAGATTTCAATACTCACCTTTGTTACCAATATGGTACATATAAAAAATTAATTAAAATAATTATTACAGAAATTATAATATTGGTGATAAAAGATGTTATTAACAATTATTTGTAAATAATAATTATACATATTTTTAATTTTAATTTTTATAATATATAATAATATAATACTTTACATCACAACACTTACTATTAAAATTTATAATTAATTAATATTAACTATACTTGTATATCAATAACAATTAATTTAGCAAAAGCAAGTATATATATATATATATATATATATATATAAATTATGAAGTATATCAAAGCATGTCCCAAACAGCAAGTATATATGAAGTTCTACAAACCCCTGTTTCTTTTTCTCCGTCGCTGGAGCCTCATCTTCGACCCAAGAAGACAAGTCCAAACACAGACGCCACCCTCTCCCCACTGTTCCGCCAACATCAGCCAATCTTCCATCCAAAATTTCAGGTTCATCATCTGTTTCAATCATCGTTTTTAACCTATTTCCCCCTTTCTACCTCATGATTATATATATATATATATATATATATATGTATATATTATTTATACGTATTTATACACGTGTTTCTTCGTTGTCAGTCGGTAGGAAGCCCTAATTTCAGAGACGGGAGATTTTTTTATAGAGGAGTTCTTGAGAATGCTAATGCTTTTGACTGCGTTTAATTGCAGTTTGGATAAATTTTCCTGGGAAAATGGATTTCTGAGGCTCAATTGTATCGGTCCTTGTCCCTGGGAAAAAATGGTTTCTTTTTTGTTTTTCTTTTTCTAGGAAACCACAGCCTGACAATCAAGTACTGTCTACTTTCAACTGGGCATTTTTGAGTATCGGAATTCACTGTCATTTGGCAAATTAGGATAAAGGAAATATAAATGATTAGGTAGGAGAGAGAAGAAGAAGGAAAAAAAGATAGGATATTTTCTTCTTGTTTGGATAAGAGAAAAGAACATTAGATTATTATCTTCTATTGATTGACAGAGATTAAGGAGAGAAAAGAAAAGATTATCTTTAGAATGTGAATGTGAGAGGCGAAGGTGGAAGTTACTTTAAAAAAAAAGAAGTCGGGACAAAAATGGTAGCTACTAACTCATTCTCCTTTATCTCTAAAATCTTTCCCACTTTTGGAGTCCAAAAAGTTAGTTCAAGACAAAGATCCATTTTCCCTCATTTTTTTGTTCACTTTAAGTTATCCAAACACGTGAATTGGAACGATAAAGTTTCTTCAGTGAGACAACCCGAGGTGGAGGGAAAAATATTGAGGTACTTTATTGCTTAGTTTGGCTTTTATGGAAGCTTTAACAATTTATGGACTGGTTGTAGCATTAGCACTTTGATTTGCCAAGGCCCCCCCCCCCCAATCAATCAATCCAAATGGGTTGTTAGTATGCAGGGTTCGTTCTGATACAATCATACAAATGCTTTACGGTAGTCGATTAGTATATTTAGTGTAACAATAATCCCAAATTTGGATTGGGGACTTGACTACACTCGTTATATTTAAGTGTTGAAGTAGTTGCCTATCATCCTCTACTGAAAAGCATCACTGCTTATAACGATGCAACAATTGGAAAAAGCGATAAGATTACTGGTAGTGGAAATGCCAAATGCGAAGGGGAGAAAAATGTCTAAATTGATTTGGAATGTTTATATATTATAAAATGATATGAATTTATTAAATGTATTCGAACATTTATTCCTTGATAAAGTAGAATAAAAAAAGAATTCATGTAGCCGGTCATAATTGATTGAGACACAATACTTGTTTTGGTTTGAGAACCTATCACATTCTCGTTTACCTTTTACTCCTTTACTTTGATGTAAGGGTGTGGCTTTCACCCGTCAAAGGTGTGTTGGTCGAATGTTTTTCATCAACATGCCCCAACCCACTAATCGTCAAAACCAATAAGTTTGCTGGGTCTTTTTTGGGTGATTTTAATATGTGATTTAGGCGGTTTAGCGGGTTGAAATATTGTAAAACTTTGAGGCCATTTTCTTAAAATTAAAATTCTAAAAATAAGAAAATATATTACAATTTACAAAAATATACCTAACGAACTAGCAAAAAATCTATTAAAAGAAACAATAGTCATTCATTGATAACAATAACAACAACAACAACAACAACAACTTTGTTTGTAAATTATAAAAAAATATCAATTCGTAAAAAGTATATATATGAGGTTAGAATGTGTCGTATATAGAAATATGATAATTAAGATATATCCTAGGCGGCTTGAGTTGTGTTGAGGCAGATTGAAGAAATATAATCATAAGTTCATAACCAACCTATTTGTCCTAGTTTTGTCACTCAACCTACCAAGCCCATTCACCTAGATAATCCTCGTGTGTTGGTGCGGGTTAGAACGGGTTAATGGGTACTTTAATGTCATCTAGCTCACCTAAGCAAGATTTATTTTCCTTCTTGTCCATTAGCATTCCTGTTGTCAATGTAACTGCATTAATGTAACTAATAATGGCATAATGCTTGTTTTTTAAAGTCACGTAATGATGTTAGATGTTGCAAATGGTGTATGTCTATGTGTCTTGAGACCTTATGTTTGCTGTTTTTGTTTTTAGCATTGCACCTTATGATTTTGAGTGACCGTTTTCATCTACTAAAAATACCGCAAAATCTTTTTTGATAAGACATTTTTCTTTAACTTACAGTACTTTGGATGGCAATCATACCTGTTCGAAGTATGTGGGTGGTTCGGTGTGGACAGCCTCAATTTATATTAAGAGCTTCTGTATCAAAGAAGTTATCAACATCTTCAAATTGGTGAGCACGTAGTTACTTTATGTTGGTAGTAATATGCTAATCATTTTTTAAAAATCATTTTGGCCCATGAAATACCTGTGCTATTTACTCATTCTCCTAACCTAAGTCTGCTGCTATGTCTTTGTGTGAATAGAGGAATGATTATTGGAAAATCTCACTCAGCAGGAGTTGCTCAAATATTGGATCCTAATTTTATACTTCCATATCCCTGTCAAACAGGCTTTCTATGTTTCTTCTATCCGGATACCCATAGAATCCATTTGCATTTTGTCCAAATAACCCGGCTTGCCCCAGGCCTTTGACATGCATTAATCCTGAAATGGATCTACTGCCTAATTTTTTATAGGTGGAAATTTAAGCATCGCAACTTTACCCTACTTTCTTTGTATTTTTGTGAAAGTTGACTAATGGTCTTATCTTGCTCCCTTTGTTACAAATCATACAAGTGCTGTTCCATTGTGAAGTGACCAAAAAAAAAAAAAAACCGCATTGTTGTTTGGATGGAAGATGCAGATTTATCCATAATCATGGCCAGAAATGCCTTCTTCCAAATAAAACTTGAGCTATATCATCAATCTTTTTGCTGATTTTGTGGGACAATGAATGTGACGCCTCGAATTTCGGATAATATCCAAAGTGACAAAAGGGCCGTGTTTGCAAAAAACGAAAAGGAACTATCCATTCATAGCATCCATAAGAAGAAAAATATGAAATAGTTTTAAACAAGTTACAGACTGATCTAAACAACTTTAAGCAACAAGGAAGTAAAGTGTTATAGAGACAAATATAAACAAGATTAAGACTTCTAGTCCAATGGAAAAGTTTGAGGTGGCTCAAATGAGCTATGGTTCCACAGACTCTTCAAAGTAGGCATCGAATGGTTCTTCAGGTTCGCCATAACGTGGCATTAAACGCTATGAGCTGCGATGCCCAGAATCAAATAAAACCTTCACCAAGATGTTGTAAAGCCCAAACATACCTTGGATGACCTGAGCATCATCGGTTTCTTTCCCGTTGAGGGCAAAAACTTGTCCACCTCTGTTCTGGTTTCTGTGTGCTCCTCTCTGATTTGGCGGTCCTCTCTGGCCTTGATTTCCAGCAGTGGTCATCCTCTGTTATTCTGGTTTCTGACCTTGAGTTTTGAGCCAACTGGCGCTGTCCTTACTGATGCTGCTGCTGATGGCGGCTGTCTGTTTTTTTGTCCTTGGTTTCTCCTCCCTTGATTCTAAGGGCAATCGCCTCACTTGTGCGCTTCTCGATCACACTCATAACACCTCCCAGGGAAAGGCCTCTCAGTGCTTGGTGTGCTGTCTGCCTTCCCCAATTCTGATGTGGTTGGTTCCGACTATAGGGTTTGGAAGTGGTGTTATTCCTGCTATTGCTGTTACACACTGGCCCTCCCCTTGAAGAACTGGTTCCACCCTGAAAAATTTTCCTCGGGTCTGAAATCTCCCTTTCGAGAAGTAAAGCGGTATCCACCACTTTGGCGTAGGTGGGTAGTCGCATTCCCACGAAATGCCCTCTGATGGCCGGCTCTAAGCCCCACTCAAAGTGTCTTGCCTTAGCCATCTCGTAGGGGATGAGGGTGATCGTATATCTTCCCAACTCCTCAAATCTAGCTGTGTATTCTGCCACCGTTATTTTGGCTTGCTTCAACTCCAGGAATTGCGTCATCATGCCTTCTCTTAGGGTGTCCAGAAAATATTTTTGGAGGAACATGTTCTCGAATTGTTGCATGGTTACCACGGTACGGGAGTTTTTAACCGAGGTCCACTGGTGATCCGCCTCCCCTTCCAGGTGGTAAGAGGCTAGGTCGATCCGGTATGCTTCTTCCTGGACTGCAATGGTGTCTAACATCTTCTTGATTTGGCGAAGCCACACTTGTGGGCTTGGCCCTCCCGTGAAGAATGGAAGCTGCTGCCGGTGAAAGTCAGATAATAGTGTAGCTCGGTCGTTGCAAATTCTTGGTGGTGATTGGGTCAATGGTTCACTTGGGTCATTACACATATTCCCTCCCAAAAGCATTGATTTCAATAAATTAGGGGAAGCCTTTTCAGAGAGAGAGAGAGAGAGAGAGAGAGAGAGAGAGATTAAAAAAACGAAGACTGACTAAGGAGAACAAAGAAGAAAGGAAAGACTAAAAGAAAGTATGGAAGAGAGAGAGAGAGATTAAAAAAACGAAGACTGACTAAGGAGAACAAAGAAGAAAGGAAAGACTAAAAGAAAGTATGGAAGAGAGAGAGAGAGAACATGATAAGAGAGATGAAGGAACTTGAGATGAAAAAAGAAAAAATGAAAAAAATAAGGTTAGAAAAAGGAGAGAGACGAAGAAAGAAAAGACAAAAATGGACGAGAGAGAATCAGTGGAGAGAGAGAGAGAGAGAGGACTTACTGGGTCAGTGGACCAGCTTCTTGACCTTCGATTACTTGCCTGAGTTATTGAGCAGCCGTTGACTTGGTTTTTCATGCTTGGATTTTTTTTTTTGTTTTTGTTTTCTTTTTCGCATAGTAGACTGTACTATCGCAAGATCAGCAGTTCAGAGTTAATATCTCAGATATTGAATATACGTTTCTTCTATGCAACTTGGGCCTTGCCCTCTTTATGCTAAAGCGCACAAGGCGTGCGCCTTTGTCACATCACCTTGCGTTGGATCAGTTGAGGTGCTAAAGTTAGCCTCAGTCTCACTGTACCCTGCTCTGAGGTGCGCGCCTTTAATGACACTGGTGATGCCTAAACATTTGTCATTCTTGATCCTCATCAGCTTAGTATTCCAGGCAGTGGCCCATTAGCATTTATCAGAATGGTTTGCAAATTGGCAAAGTTATGGGGAGAGCCTAAATGAGCATAGCTGGTTCCACTGAATTTGTTTTTTTTTTTCCCCATATGTATTGCTTGTCGGGGAAAAAAAAAACTAAATCGAACAGGTAAATAAAAGTGAACAGTTCTACTTTCTCCAATGGAAAGTGCTGTTACACATCTGAACCTCTTTCCTTTTGAAGTAGTACAGACGGGAATGGTTTTTCTCAGTGCCATTTCACTTATAATTAGTTCCTTTCCTTTTTGTTTTTGTTTTTGTGAGTTCTCATAACTTTAAAAGCTTTTGCAGATGGTGCTTGCTTGTAATTTGATTTTGTGAACTGAAAAGGAACCTTATCTTAATTCAGTTTTAAAATGAAAACCGAGTTGGTTTGACATTGTCCTAATTTCTATAGCTTGTGTATGAAAGACTGATGGTAACCTATTGACCACCTAATGGTTTCATGTGTCCGTACAAGCTTTATATTGCATGCATGTGTTACTTTTACATTTTCCTGGTTTTCTGTTCTCTTATTCAAGGAAATATCATGTGCTTTATTAGACACATTTTACATGCATTGTCACTTTGTTCTAGTGTCTCAAGCAAGATAGGAGCCTTGGCTTCACCAAGTTCAGCCATATTTTCTCAAGATTCCTTGCACGCACTATTTAACCGGGTGCCATCTAGGAATCCATGTCGCCATAGGGCAGCTCGTTTAATTGTTCGAGCTGATAAGGTGAGTTTTTTGTTTTCTTCCCCCCCCCCCCCCCCCTTCTAGTATAGTTCTAGGTTTTTCTGCTGGATTGAAAGTTTATTATTATATCCACGCTTTTACAGGATTACTATGCTGTCCTTGGGGTGCCAAAAAATGCTAGCAAGTCCGAAATTAAAAGTGGTAAGTGTACTGTTGACCCTTTTCATGATCTCCTCACTTCTGTGCTATAGTTCCAATTTGAGGGATGTAAATTGGATGTCCAGATCTTATTTATTTTATTTTTTGGTAGCTATGTCTCATGCTAATTTTCCTTGTCCTTTGGGTCGTTGCTTTTAGTCTCATCCTTTCTCTGGTAACAATCATTGTTAGCATGTTAATGATGTATTACATGCTTACACATGTACCCGTTGTTTAGTTGCTTCTTTCCTATGATTCTGTTCCTTTTTCTTGAAGCTTACTTTCTTTTTTCTGCTTACATTATCTTTCTGTGCTTATTTTTATTTACACATGTACCCCGTGATTTTTATTTACTCCATTAAAATGTTTTTGAGCTTATTTTAGAAACTGATCTCTCCTTTTTATGGGTGGATGGATGGATGGGGTTCCTTTGGAGTACACATTTTTTTTTTGTTTTTAAACATTATACTGTTCTTTCTATGTAATAGTGTTGTTCCATGTCTATTTTTATATATACATTGGGCATTGGCTTCACTGGATGGAATATTTGGCATGTATTCTCTCTCTCCCTCCGTTCTGCTATTTAAGTTATTCAATTTCTTCTTAATGTTGGAATTGCCGTACTTAATTCATATGCCTTTGCATTTGCTCCTTTTTAGTTATTACCTTCACGTATTGCCTTATAATTCTATAATTATAGCACTTGCGCACAAGATGCGTTTGAATGCTTTCTTTGCAGTGGCCTCTCATATTATATTTGGAAGGGTTCTGCTTTGAAATTATCTTTCATCTAACATCAGTGGGAGATAGAAATTAAATCTGATATATAAAGAAACTTGTGGGCTACTACTAATAACTTGGTGCAAACATTTTAGACTGCGTTGTTAGGCTCTTTATTCAAGTTATTGGACCAGTGGTCCACTTGGGTCGTTATAAATGATTGTGATCTCTTCCCACATCAGTGGAAAATAGAACCTGAATCTGGTATATAAAAGAATTTGTGGGCTACTACTAATAACTTGGGCTTAAGCATTTTGGACCGCGCTGTTAGGCTCTCTTTATTTAAGTTATTGGGTCAGTGGTCCACTTGGGTTGTTACAAATGGTATCAGAGTCAACTCTGATTCGCTCTGTGGCAATGTAGATAGAGTAATAGAGATTCCGAAGAGTGGTAGATGCCCCGCAATTGTATACCTTATGCACGCTTATGGGCTGCTCTATGTCCTCTAATGGGTTGCTATCCACATTACAACCAGGAAAAAAACTTGGACCACGCAACGAGAGCGTCGCATATTTAAGTGGGGGATACTGTGATATTCTATCTCGCATCGGTAGGAGATAAAAACTGAATATGGTATATAAAGAAATCTGTGGATTACTACTAATAATTTGGGCTTAAGCAATTTGGCTCGTGTTGTTAGGCTCCTTATTCACGTTATTGAGTTAGTGGCTCATTTGGGTTGTTACAGTTTTAACCTTATGAGTATATTATTTTTATCATTAGATACCTCGAAGGACCTTACAATTTCTTTGCTGTTATTGCTGACCTACCTTTAGAGTTTACATATAGACCATAATCTTGATAGTTCTTTGAACCCCTTCTTACATAGCCTTTACACACAGTTTCACTATTCCAAAAATCTCTGAGAAAAGAGAGCTGCTGAGCTTCATGGTGGAATGATGGCGTTGCTAACAATGTGTGGGTTTGTTGTTTAAGTGGCAAGAAAACTTCTGGGGAAGACCCAGCTTGTGTCATGCATGTCCTAGAAATATATCTTGCACTTTTTAAGACTTGTGTATCAGCATGTCTATGTTGTGTTTAGTCAATGTCTCGTTTTCCTGACTATTTTAATTCTACTGGCTGCTGTTGAGGACTCCTCGAGCTGTTCTGATGGATCAATAAAGATCCTGATATGTAGAATTATTGCACCTAGAGTTGCTCAGATTTTTGCGTTCCTTCCATTGAATTGTCTTTCTGGTTTCAGTTTGTCATCTATGAAGCGTTTTGACTTAATTCATCAGAAATTATTTCTATTATGTATGTTAGTTTTCATTATAAAGTACTGCTAGATTATATAGAAAAAAAATGCTACTTTATACAAAAGGGATCCCATCCTTCCCTTGCTGTCAGCATCTTTATATGTTGTTCAAACTGTAGGCATTGTTTAGTAATATATTGCTTAACTTTTCATTCTTTCATTTTTAGCTTATCGGAAGCTTGCCAGGAGTTATCATCCAGACGTGAACAAGTAAGTTGAACTGAACTTTCAATCTGGTTCTTTAGATTTAATTTTAACAATTCTTGTTCTATTTTCCAACCATTGGCTTGCTCAGTTATATTTGCATATTCTAAAAAGCTTACATGTTCTCCACTTCATGAGCATTTTTCCATGTGGTATTGTGGTTTGGTGGTTTTGAGTGCTGGATATCATAGTTCTTTCTTGGTTAGACAAGACATCTTTCTCTGGATCCAAATTCCCAACTAATTAAGGTTTTCAGCATGATGCCAATTAATTTTGTTTTTCTGGAAAAAAATTATGTGGTTGGACTTGATTATATATATTTCTAGCCTCAGAAATATCTTTTGTTTTTATTTTTTGTTGACAAAAAATAATATTACACGCCACAGTCAGGCTGTCACCCATACATTACAGAAAACCCAAAGGAACCAAGTGCGGAAATGTTTTAAACTAGGGTTGTTATCTCTTAGGTTTCTGCATAGATGAGTTATACCAGCCTTGGTGAAGATTGGATCCCCTTCATGTAATGCACATGTTTTTTTTTGGCTGGGAACTATATTACATCATGTTTTGGATACAGGTGGTTGGTATGGGTGTGTCTTAAGTATTGGATTCATCTGTTTCACATTTTTTTTTATTATTGCTTCCTCTGAAGTTGGTATTGTTTTGTAGCAACTTATAGAAAAGGGAGCATAATGCTAATTCATCTATATTGGCACCACTCACTATTTGTTGTGGGTTCCAACTGCATTTGTTGTCAGAGTCTCCCTCAAATCATAACAAAAAAAATTTGTATGATATTTGCCTGTTTGGGTTGCCCTGTTTGGACAAATGTTGCTTATTGACTTCTTGACTTATTTTTGCTTATTTTAGCTCAAATACCATAGAATTTGGTTTATTTTTGCTTATTTTTGCTTATTTTTGTCTTTTCTGAACTTTTTTTATATTTTGATAAAAAAATTTTACTTTTCCGGCTCGTCTCAACAAGAGGAGTCTAAAAAATATAATAGTTTGACTAAATGATGAAAAAAATTCACTAAAGATGAGAAATCTACAAAGTCAATAAGCCAAATTCACCCATTCAGGTGGAGGTCAATATGTTTCTATATCTTTATTCATTTTCTTTCCTTTTCAATATGATGCATAAATGGAGTTTTTGGTGCAAATCCTCCTAGAAGATACACATTTTTCTTGTGGAATTAGGCAGATAACTATTCAATTATCCACATTTCTTCCTCATCTTTGGTAATCATCTATTTCTTCTCGATTTGCACCTCAGTATGCAACTTTGGCTTCCTAATCCTCATTATTGCCCACAATGTTTATTTCCTTTTAAGCACATAATTTTAATGCCAACTACAATTGTGGGACCTAAATGTTTTTGAACTTCCTAAGAAAGTATATATATGTGTGTGAGTGTGTGTATAGTGGTTCTAGTTCATGGTATGTTGCCTTTGCTTCGTGGGGTGGTTATATGCCCTGCTGTTTTATTTCTTGTAGGTTTAAAAATGTTTTCCACTTATACTGCCTTTTCAGTTGTGTTGTGGAATTCTCAAAGTACAATGCTTTGTTTGAACTCCTGTTCTTTCTTTCCTGCAGAGTACCTGGAGCAGAGCAAAAATTTAAGGAGATCAGCAATGCATACGAGGTATGCTTCTGGATCCTTAAGCATATATCTTTACTTGATGACTTCCAATTCAGTATTGGCAGGCTTAACTGCAAATCAACACATATACTACAGGTTTTGTCAGACGATGAGAAAAAGTCCATATATGACAGGTACGGAGAAGCTGGGCTTAAAGGTGCTGGTGTGGGCATGGGGGTGAGTTCTTTTTGACTAGAAAGAAAATAAACAATGAAATCACTGGTTGCATTTTCTAGCATCTTGGGTATAGCTTTACTACCGGTCCGTTTGTTTCAACAGAAAGCATTTGCTGATTTTTTTTCTTTCATTTTCTGATGTTTGGCAATTGGCATGACAAAATTAGAAGTCAATGGAAAACATTTTTTGGTCAAAGGAAAATAAGTTAATTTTGGTTTAAAACATTTTCCATTTTTAAAGGCAGAAAATGTTTTCTGATCTTAATGAAACATAAATTTTACATCATTACCATTACCACTATTACTATCCTACCACCACTATTACCACCACAATCGATGCTGCTGTTACATCCGTTGCCACCGCTACTTCCAATACCACTGCCCTCGCCATTACCCCTCTGTGAATACCACCCCACAACCATCTCCGCCGCCACCACCAACCACCTTTCCTGCCCCAGCACCACTACTGCCGCCGCTACCACCACCATCCTCGCTACCATCACCGCCGCTGTCGCCATCTCCGGTGCTGCCACCCGTCACCCCCGTCGTCACTCCCCTGCCACCACCGCCATACCCATCACATTGCCACCACTGTCAGTGCCGCCGTTGCTGCCAGCACCAGCACCACCACCGCCACCTATACTAATATTACTACAACCACTAGCACCCTTATTTTCAGAGTCGCAAGTAAACACAACCAAATATTTTTCATAGGGAACATTTTCTGAAGAATATTTTTCCCAGAAAAATATTTTCTTAATGAAATTGTTTTGGTGGTAACAAATGAAGCGTTCATGTTCTTTTTCTCATTTGGAGCTTTTCACCATGGCAGGATTTCAGCAACCCCTTTGATCTATTTGAGTCATTATTTGATGGCTTGGGTGGTATGGGCGGTATGGGCAGGGGTGGAAGGGGTTCTCAGAGTAGGGCCACAGAGGGTGAAGACCAGATCTACAATCTGATTTTGAATTTCAAAGAAGCAGTATTCGGGGTAGAAAAGGAAATTGAAGTAACTCGGCTTGAGTCATGTAGCACCTGTGATGGATCAGGCGCCAAACCGGGAACCAAGCCAGTCACCTGTAGCACATGTGGTGGACAAGGGCAAGTTGTCACATCGGCAAGGACCCCGTTGGGAGTCTTCCAGCAGGTGATGACCTGCTCTGCTTGTGGTGGGACGGGGGAGACTTCTACTCCTTGCAATACGTGTGGCGGTGATGGGCGAGTAAGGAAGTCAAAGAGGATTAGCCTAAAAGTTCCGTCTGGGGTTGATTCTGGCAGTCGGTTAAGGGTCCGGGGTGAAGGTAATGCAGGAAAGAGAGGCGGCCCCCCGGGAGACCTCTTTGTGACCATTGATGTTCTTCCAGATCCTGAATTGAAACGAGATGACACCAATATTCTGTACAACTGCAAAGTTTCTTATATTGACGCTATCTTAGGAACAACAATGAAGGTACCTACTGTCGATGGCATGGTTGACTTGAAGATTCCAGCTGGTACCCAGCCGGGAACAACACTGGTGATGGCGAAAAAGGGCGTACCATTTCTTAACAAAAGCAACGCAAGGGGTGATCAATTGGTGAAGGTGCAGGTTGAGATCCCGAAACGGCTGAGTGGTGAAGAGAGGAAGCTCATTGAAGAGCTTGCTAACCTAAACAATGCAAAAATTCCCCACAGTAGGAGATAGTGAAGCTGGGGATGGGTTTCTTTTGCATTTTGATACATATTTGGTTTTGCTCCATTTTCGCTGTTGACTGATTGTCTTGGCGTGGGAACTAACCTTCACACTGAAGGGATTTTTAAGGTTAGTTTCATACTGTGTACTACTATACATTTAGGCTCTTAAGGGTATAAAGAGAAAACAAAGGTTATACATATGCGTTATATATTCCTATTTATGTTCTCTGATCTTGATTATATATTTAATTGGGAAGTGAAATGTAAATTTGGGTCAAATCCAACAATTTCGTTACTCTCTCTCTCTCTCTCTCTCTCTCTCTCTCTATATATATATAACAAATTTTTACTGCAAATTTGTCTTGCAGTTCAGTTCCATTTGGTAAATTGGCTTAAAGTACCTTTTTTTTGTTGCTTTTTTTGTCTTGAATAAGCAAATTCCTTCGGGTAGTTAAAATATGACTTTAAGCCACCATACAGAAACAAACTATTGTTATTTTTAAAACTTCTAAGTAAAAAGGTTAAAGTCCGGTTTTAAGCAAGGCCCAAACGAGGCCTTCAAGTCTTAACTTTGTTAGCCAGGTAGAGTTTGAACTTTGAACTTTGCTACAAATTTAGCAAGTTACCTTCCGAATGAAATTAGGTGGAGATTGTCGCCAAGGTATGGAGTGCTGATCCGGCTCTTTATGTTGCAAATCCTGTTGATATGAATTTATGATATTTATCCCTGCTTTAACAGTGGAACAAAGTTTGAAATTTTCAAATGTTTCTGTGATTACTTTTGTTTTTTTCTCCATATCTTTTGGAAAATAGAAAAAATTCAAGATGGCAAATATTCTCTATATTTTCCATCGGTGATAGTGTGATTGTGGTGGTGTTAGTACAAATGGTCGTGGTGGTAGTGGTGGGGCTGTGGGTGGGAGCAGCGGTGGGGTAGTGGTGGCTGCAATGGTGTAGGTGGTAGCTATGTGGTAGATGGTAATGGTGGAACTGGAATGGTAATGGTGGAACTAGAGTGATGGTAGTGATGTAGGAATTGCATTTCATTACGTTAAAATATTGCTTTTCACCTTTAAAAAATTAAACAAAATATGTTTCACCTAAGTTAAGTTAGTTTTTATTGACAAGACTTTTTTTTATCGTATTAAATATCAAAAAATATATATAAAAAATATTTTTTCAATCTCTGAAGGCTAGTTTTCACTTTACCCAAACTAACCAAATTGGACTTCGTGGTTATTATGGCCTTTCCCTTCTTAAATTTAACTTTGTGAAATTTTTCATTTGCTGTTGATAGTACAAATAGGAGGTGACTCCATCTTGGATCATTTGGTGCCGTGCACGGTGAACAGTAAATTATGTTGTAGATCAAAACGACGTAATTTTAATCAAAACATCCTAGTTTTGATGTAGAGTAAAATTACATCGTTTTGAGGAAGTCCGGAAAAATACTAATTTTTTCCAATTCATTTTGTCATTCAATTTAGAATGCAAAGTGGGTAGTGCAACACACAACATTCGCCACTGCCGTTAACGTGCCATCACTGTTGCCGTCGTTATTGTCGTCGTTGCCCACCACCAAACCAGTGCCATTGTCCATGGAGGGACCCCTCTCCACCACAATGCAGTACCACGCCGCTGCCATCCACCACCACGTCGCAGCACCTCGTCGTTATCTGTCCTCTACTACACCACCATCGTCCACCACTACAATGATGCTGTTTAGCCAACTTGCCGTCACTGTCTAGCAACCTCGCGGCTGCGTGGTGGGCTGTGACAGCGTGGTGGTGGACGGATGACAGTGACAATGGTAGTGCGATAATAGATTTGGATAGACTGTTGTCGAAAAAAATTGTGATTTTGTAAATACACCAATAGAGGGTGTAGAGGAACTTTATTACACTGAAACTAAAGAATTTAAAGAGAGTGAAGTTGAAGAAGAACATGAAAAAAATTATTATATCATGGTGAATTATGAAGAAAAATATCATGTTAACGAATAAAAGGAAGTCAAAGATATAAAAATTGAAAACCTTGAGAAAGTGAAAAAGAAAGACGCAAAGGAGCAAATGTTTGAATATGAGGAGATCATGTTAGAAATAAAAATTGATAATGAAGGAATTTCTGAAATAATAAGAGGAGAAAGCATAGTAGAGAAAAATATGAAATAGATTAGAAAGGTTGATTGTAGTCATGAGTTAATTTCAGGTATGTTTTTGCATTTTATGCTAAATGAAGAAGTCTCAATTGATTTATATTCATTGAACATAAGAAAAGTGATAGAATCTTTTCAAAGTTAGGATGCTGAAGCTGAATCACTTGAATTCATCAGAAAATATTTATGTTTAATAAGAAATGAATTTTGAGCAATTTTGGTAATGCTAATGCTTTTGTTAAAAATCATATGAATCGTAACTTGGCATTGGAAGTAGAGAATGGTTTAAGTGATACTGGTTGGATAAGTATGGAGAAATATTTTGATTGGCAAGATCAATCAAAAGAAAATTTCAAAAAGCATGGAAAGTTCAAGGAATATAAAGATCAACCATAATCTCGTTTAAAGAAAATGATGAAATATATATTTAAGAAGACAAGATTCAAACCAAACACATCAATGGAGATTGCTATAAAGATGGTGGCATTAAGAAGGATTGAAGTTTCATAGATTGAAGGAAATTATGAAGTTCAAGTTTGTGAAGATTTTACCTTTTAAAGTTTGATAATTAACGAGGGTTTCAATGCAAAATCAATTTTAAGGGAGAGTGTTGGAGAATAAAATTGATTTAAACTCTACATATATTTCTAGGTCTTTTAATATTCTATGTTGATGTACTTAAAAGATTTATAAAGTTGTAGAGTCATGTTTGTCTATGTATTAGAAAAATCATGAATGTATTTAGTTGCTAAGTTCATGTACTTGATTATATTCATATTTTTAAAACCTATATAAAATCGTGTACATCAAGTTATTTAACCAAGTAGAATCAAAGTTTAATAAAATGGAATCAAAGTTTGAGATTTAAAGTAACCTCTTCCCTCTCTCTATATCACTTTACTTCTCGTGTTAGGTCTTAAATTCCAACATAGATTCAATCAAACTTGGGTTGGGTCGCTTCGAGGACTTCTTTTTCCAGTTCGTCATAGATGTTGAATATGAGAGCTTTGGCCCTGGAAGCATTTCTAGGCTGCACTATGTAGTGGTTGAGCATGAAATCGTTCGGATCCGTTGCCCTGATGAAAGTTGGAAGATTTTTCAGTCGAATGTCACTCATCCCTAGAATCCAATTGACCTCAGTTTCAAGATACCCATTTGTATAATTTCCCAAAAAAAAAAGAAACCCATTTGTAAGGCAGCTCTCATCTATATTCAAATTACATAAACTGTCACTTTTAGTTTTCATATTGAACATTAACACACTGACACAGACACACACACACACACACACACATATATATATATATATATATATATATATATATATATATAGAGAGAGAGAGAGAGA
>JAOTRH010000010.1:13810771-13826894 GCA_034768845.1 Heliamphora exappendiculata | reverse complement strand
CCAATCTTTAAAAGTTCCTTATTTTAATTTTCCTTCAATTGAATCGAACTTGAAAATTAAAAAAATGAATTTTAAAAAACCAATTGATTAGTCTTAGATGAGTATAAATGTGCATATTTTAAAATTAAGTAATATTGAGATTATTATTTTAGGAGCTATTAATCTATTAATTTAATATGTATTATCACTCATGCTTTTTATACTAATATAACTGTAATAAATCAAAATTTATATTAGGATTTTAAAGTTGTAATTACATTTGATAAAAAATTATATATTTAATTGTGTTCGATATTTTTAGTTGTATTAGAAGTCCAAAGTTTAAATTGTATTAGGATTGAAATTTTGTTTGAGCTAAGCAACTCAAGGTACAAATAGTTGAAGGTGAAAGCATTAATCAACTAGAGTATTCTCAAATTATAAGCAGCCTATTGTACGTAATGAGTTGTACACGGCCTGACATAGTGTACTCAGTTAGTAAATTGAGTAGATACATAAGTAATTGAGGGGCTGACCACTAGAGAAGGCTATAATTAGGATTCTTCGGTATATGAAGTGTACTTAAAATTATGGATTGCACTATACAAGATACCCATTAGTGCTAGAAGGATACAGCGACACAAACTGAATATTCGATACTAGAGATTCCAAATCTACGAGTGGATATGTCTTTACTTTGGGAAGTACAGTAGTGTCTTGAAAATCTGTCAAGCAAACGTGTATCGCAAGATCCACAATGGAATCTAAATTTATTGCTTTAGATAAGGTAGGAGAAGAAGTAGAGTGGCTTCGTAATTTTTAAGAAGATATTCCAATGTAGTCTAAACCAGTTCCTGCAATTTGTATATATTGCAACAGCCAATCGACAATTGAAAGGGCACAAAGTAGCATGTACAACGGTAAGTCTCGACACGTTTGTTGTAGACACAATACCATTAAACAACTGCTCTCAAATGAAATTATAACTATTGACTATGTAAAATCAAGTGATAATATCGCAGATCTGCTAATCAAATGGTTAAAAAGAGAGCTAGTTGACAAATTATCAAGGAAAATGGGTCTAAAGCCTATAACGTAAAGGTCTCTACAATGGCAACTCAACCTAGTTGACTGGAGATCCTAAGATCTAAATTCAAAGGGACAACTGAATTGTGGGGGATTGAAAGATCATTGAGGAGAATTAACGTCTCCTACCCACTCGTAGGATGAAACAGTGAACCTGTAAATTGTTTAGGATAAGCTTGATTTTAATAATTCTTATATCTTGAAATATTCAACTGAATATAGCAGGATACTCTTAATAAGAAATCACCTATGTGAGCATGAAGTGGGACCGCTTCTATGAGAATTTTCAAGCTAAATTTTATAAAGCACTCATGAAATCAGGAATTGCTTAGGGCCACAATGGGCACAACTGTGAGAACTAAAATAGTATTTGAAAAGATTTTGTGTGACACTCTATTGTCTTGGGTTACACAAACGGCTGAACAGTTCAAGACATCACATCCATCAATTAGCTAGTAAATCTGATAGTTTATCACAGGAAAAGGTTCAAGGCAAAAAATTACTTATTCTTATACAGATGATTTTCGTATTATCTCTCTTTGAGTTTGCATCTTTTTGCATCATTTCTTCGTCATTTTTATTCATGTTGGGGATTGTTAGAAAAATAATTTTAAATAGCTTAAATTTTAGCAAACTTTAAGCTAATGTTTATGTGGGGCCCATACAACGGTTAAGATGAGTCAGGATTGTATTGTGTTCACTGTCGTCAGTACATTAAGAATACATATTTGGTTGATCAAAACCATTAAGTATTGAATGAAAAAATGACTTCTAAAGTCATATGGTTGAATGGGGTAATATGGAAGACAACATGTCTTGTCTTGCATTGGAAGTTCATGTAGAACTTGGTGGGTATATATAAGGAAACTTTAGACTAAGGATTGAGTCCCTTGGGGGTACATTATTTTGTGTAAGAGGGAGGACCTACCCAAAGGTGGGTTTGGCTCTAACCACACGCGTGTGCCATCGCTGATGCCCGCCCGTCCGACCGATTGACCGACCGTGCTGAGCAGGGCCGGGCTTGGGTCTGGGTCGCAGGTTGCGGGTCCTCGAATAGGATCTTATCTTCTTAGAAAAAATGTATTTAATTAAGTAAGTATTGAATTTATTTTTTAAATAAGTAAGTCCGTTAGTTATTATCCGTTAGTAATCGTTTACCATTATAATCGGAACAGGTGCGCCTGTTTGGTTCTTACGAACCGACTCGGTTCACACCGATTCAGGTCTGACCGAACATGTGTTTCTTCAACCTTAAATAAGCATCCCCGGGTCCTCCATCGCCCATTGGTTTTTTCTTTCTGCACCTGCATATTCTGTCCACTAAACAGAGAGAGCATAAGCACTGGTTTGAAAGGTAGACGTCCGAATCCGTAAGCACCATTGCGAGAGGCGAATTTTCTTTAAGGATAAAGTGCCATTCACTTGCCTTAGTCTACTTCTGTTCTATTTCTATTCTGCAGTATTATGAGTTCAAGTTTTAATTTCATTACTATTATTTTTTGTTCTACTTTCGTTTTTCTTTATTCATGTTTCTACAACCTCTTTTAATCTCACATATAAAAAATTGGTTTTATTTTTTAAATATCTATTTGTTTATTATAAACTGTTGTTACATTAAACACTTATGCACGCTTGATTTATAAAGTATGTATGTAAAAACTTTTTTGAGTTTTTTTTTCTTAAAATATATTTAATTTAAAAAATTAAAAAAAAGGAATGATAGTTTTCACCATATATATATATATATATATATATATATATATATTTATATCGTAGTGAACTTTCAATCTTTAAAAGTTCCTTATTTTAATTTTCCTTCAATTGGATCGAACAAATAAATTAAAAAAAAGACAAAAAATGAACTTTAAAAAACCAATTGATTAGTCTTAGATGCATATAAATGTGTATATTTTAAAATTAAGTAATATAAAGATTATTATTTTATGTGTTATTATTCCATTAATTTAATATGTACTATCATTCATACTTGTTATATTAATATAACTGTAATAAATCAAAATTTATATTAGCGTGTTAAAGTTTTAATTACGGTTGATAAAAAATTATATGTTTAATTGTGTTAGATCTTTTGAGTTGTATTAGAAGTTCAAAGTTTAAATTGTATTAGGATTAAAATTTTATTTGAGTTAAGAGACTCAAGATACAAATAGTTGAAGGTAAAAGCATCAATTAACTAGAGTATTTTCAAATCTTAGGCAGCCTAATGTACGTAATGAATTGTACACGGTCCAACATAACGTACTCAGTTAGTAAATTAAGTAGATACACAAGTAATCCAGGGGCAGACCACTAGAATGCTATAATTAGGGTTTTTCAGTATCTAAAGTATACTAAAAATTATGAATTGCACTATACAAGATATCCAGCAGTATTAGAAAGATATGGTGATGTAAACTTGATATATGATATTAGGGATTCTAAATCCACGAGTGGATATGTCTTTACTTTGAAAAGTACAGCAGTGTCTTGATGACAGTTCAGCTCAAACACCAGTAGATGTGAATCTTCATCTATCCAAAAAATGAAGGTAAAAGCATTAATCAACTAGAGTATTCTCAAATCATAGGCAGCCTAATGTACGTAATAAATTGTACACGGCCCGACTTAGCGTACTCAATTAGTAAATTGAGTAGATACACAAGTAATCCAGGGGCTGACCACAAGAATGCTATAATTAGGGTTCTTCGATATTAGAAGTGTACTCAAAATTATGAATTGGACTATACAAGATATTCAACAGTACTAGAAGGATACAGTGACACAAACTGAATATATGATATTAGAGACTCCAAATCCACGAGTGGATATGTCTTTACTTTGGGAAGTGTAACAGTGTCTTGGAAATCTGCCAAGCAAACGCATATTGCAAGATCCATAATGGAATCTGAATTTGTTGCGTTAGATAAAATAGGAGAAAAAGAAGAGTGGCTTCGTAATTTTTTAGAAGATATTACGATGTGGTTTAAACCAGTGCCCGCAATTTGTATACATTACGATAGCCAATCGACAATTGAAAGAGCACAAAGTAGCATGTATAACGGTAAGTCTCGACACATTCGTCGTAGACACAATACCATTAAACAACTGCTCTTAAATTGAGTTATGACTATTGACTATGAAAAGTCAAGTGATAATATCGCGAATCCGTTAACCAAAGGATTAAAAAGAGAACTAGTTGACAAATTATCAAGAGGAATGGGTCTCAAGCCTATAACGTAAAGGTCTCTACAATGTCAACCCAACCTAGTTGACTGGAGATCTTAAGGTCTAGGTTCGAAGGAACAACCAAATTGTGGGGGATTGAAAGACCACCGAGGAGAATTAACGTCTTCTACCCATTCCTAGGATGAAATAGTGATCCTATAAATTGTTTAGGATAAGTTTGATTTTAATGATTCTTATATTTTGAAATATACAAGTAAAGTATAGTAGGATACTCTTAATAAGAAATTACCTATGTGAGTACGAAGTGAGGCCGTTTCTTTGAGAATTTTCAGGCTGAATTCTCTAAAGCACTCATGAAAATCAGGAATTGCTCAGGGTCACAATGGGCACATCCGTGAGAACAAAGTGTTTGAAAAGATTCTGTGTAACATTCTATTGTCTTGGTTTATACAAACAACTGAACAGTTCAAGACATCACATCTACTAATTAGCTAATAAGTCCGATAATTTATCACAGGAGAAGGTTCAAGGCAACAAAATCACCTATCCTTATACAGATGATTTTTGTATTGTCTCTCTCTGAGTCTGCATCTTTTTGCATCATTTCTTCGTCATTTTCATTCATGTGGGGGATTATTAGAAAAATATTTTTGAATAGCTTAAATTTTAGCAAACTTTGAGCTAATTTTTATGTGGGACCCATACACCGGTTAAGATCGGTCGGGATGGTGTTGTGTTTACTGCCGTGAGTACGTTAAAAATATGTATTCGGTTGATCAAAACCATTAAGTATTGAAAACAAAAATGACTTTTAAAGTTATGGTTGAATGAGGTAATATGGAAGACAACAAGTCTTGTCCCGCGCTGAAAGTTCATGTAGAACTTGGTGGGTATATATAAGACAACTTTAGACTAAGGGTTGGGTGCCTTAGGAGTATCCAATTTTGTGGAAGGGGAAAGACCTATCCAAAGATGGGTTCGGCCCTAACCACAAACACACGTGCTGTCGCTGCCGCCTGCTCGTCCGACTGACCAGCTGGCCGTGTCGAGTCGGGCCAGGCTCGGGTCCGGGTTGTGGGTCGTGGGTCGCGTGTCTTCGAATAGGATTTTACTTTTTGGCAAAAATTTGTTTAATTAAATAAATTTTGAATTTATTTTTTAAATAAATAAGTCCGTTGGTTGTTATCTGTTAGTTACTGTTTTCCATTATGAACGGGAACAAGTGCACCTGTTTGGTTTTTACGAACCGACTCGGTTCACACCGGTTCGGGTTTGACCGAACATGTGTTTCTTTAACCTTAAATAAGCATTCCCGGATCCTTCATTGCTCACTGGTATTTTCTTTCTGCACCTGCATATTCTGTCCACTAAACAGAGAGAGGACAAGCACTGGTTTGTTCACCAAGCACGCAAATTGTAGTGGTTCTTTTGCATGTAAGAGATTAAGTATTCATGGGAGGCAGACGTCAAGATTTGTGAGCACCATTGCGAGGGGCGAATCTACTTTAAGGACAAAGTGTCATTCACTTGCCTTAATCTACTTCTGTTCTGTTTCTAATCTGCAGTATTGTGAGTTTAAGTTTTAATTTTATTACTATTTTTTTCTGTTATTGTGGCGTTGGAATTTGGGGGTTAAAAAAATGAATGAGAAAATTCAAAGATATTTTAAAAAATATTTTAACACATTGAAAATCAACTTTTGAAAATTCTTTTTTATTGAAAATAGAGTCGTCACTTAGTTTTTGAGAAAAACTAACAAAAAGAAAAATGGCTAACTTATCTTAAAAGCATTTAACCAGAGAAAGAGGATCCGGGGGCTAAGGTACGAATCAGAAAATGTGTTAGGCACCCTATTCGCCTAACCGTAAGGTTGGCATCTACTAATCATTATTGGTTCTTTAATATAATTTCTCAAATGCATGCAAATAAAGAAAGTGGAGACAAATGGAGAATATTCAAAATCAAATGTGAAAAATACATAACATATGTACGTAGTACTACAAATTAAAGCAAATAAAGAGATAAAATCTTAAGTCCAATGGCATGCAATTTCTATTTAAATGATACATGAAATATACCCACATGCAATACCGTTTAATCAACCTAAACTAGCATGCTTTGATTTTTAAAAAATGCATAAAATTGTCAAAATTATCTAAACATGAATTGCAAATGAAAATAAACTATACAATTTTTGAAACAAGGCAACTAAATCCTAAACTAATATACATAATATGCATGTTGTCCAATTATTTACAAAGTTAGAAAGCATTGCAAAAATTCTATGTTAAAAAAAAAAAACTAACCAAAACAATAAATATTTTGTATTAACAAGCAAATATTTGAAAATTTAATTTGTAGAAGAAAGAAATAAAAGAAAGTTCTATAAAAGACTGATTAAGCCAAAATAAAATATTAGAAATTGTTTATAAAATCTAATTATTTACATTTTATGTTTTAAAAGAGACAAAAAAAAATGAAGAAAATAAAAGAAGATAATACTTAAAAGATGAAAACTAATTTAGAAAGCTTTTTGTGATTTTTAAGTTTTAACAAAAATAAAAAGAAAAGAAGGTTTTGAAAATAAAAGAAGATTTAATTATTCATATTTTATATTTTTAAAGGGGAATGAAAGAAAAAAAAAGAAAATAGAAGAATATGGAAAAAATAATGGAACAAAAGAGAAAATTATGAGCTATTTAAAGATAAAAATTAATTTAAAATATTTTTGTAGTTTTTGGTTTTAATGAAATAAGAGAAAAAGAAGAATAAAAGAAAAAAAAAATTCTATAAGTATTAGTATTAGAAGAGCAGAAATGCTAAATGAGATTTTTATAAAGAAATTAATGCTAATAATTAAAGAAATTAAAGTGTTACATTATGAGGTAAATAAAGCTAGAAAAGAAAAGGGACGGAAATGAAACAAAAAAAAATTACATTGCTATTGAAAGGGAATTAAAAGAAATAGAAAATAAATGGAACATTAGCCTAAAAAGAAAATAAAATGAGATATTAAAAGAGAAATCAAAGTTACATCAAAGAAAAGAAAAAGAAAAAGAAATGTAAGTGCTATAAAAGAAAATTACATTACTAGAAAAAAAAGAAGTAAAAAAAACAAAAACTAATGAGGGAACATTAAGTTAATAATGAAAGAAGAAGAAAAATGAATATTAGAAGATTAGACTAATACTAACAAATGAAATTAAACTATATTGAAAGAGAAAGAGAGCAATGGAATATAAAAAGAAAAATAAAATGAACTATGCTATTTTAGTTGTCAATTATGAATATAGTATTGGTAACTATATCCATATGTATGTAAGTGCATTATTATAACAATTAACAAAATTAATTAGTTGTAATTATTAAAACATATTTGCACTATTTAATGAAAATAATAAAAAGGTAGCAATGTGTTATGTGTGCAATGTGTAAACTAAACACTTAATTAAAAGAGACTAAGCTAAACAAAAAAAAAACTAAACCAAATGAAAAGAATTGAATAGAAAAGAATAAAATTAACTACACAAATGAAAGAAATATGCAAATTAAGATTAAATTTAAAAGAAATACCTAGATTGTGTAGAAATCCTCAAATAGGGAATGTGTTTCAATGAGTCGAATCTTGGGTGGTGATTTCGGCAGGGTTTTGGCGTCGGGGCTCGAAATTACTCGGCGTCTCGGCAGAGCTTCACTCTCAAAACCTCACATTCAAATTCTGTCATTGAAAACGTACGAAGGGTACGGTATTTATGGAGTTCTTCAGCCAATGAGATGCTGCCACATATTAGGGACACGTCATGCCATTCGGAGTTGGCGGCCGCTATATTGAGGTTGGCGGTCGCCATGTTGGAAAAGGTTCCACAAGGTTCTATTGGCGGTCGCTACAATGGAGATGGCGGTCGCCAAGTTTGGGAATTGCTTGGACAACAAGTTATTGATTTTGAAGGTTTTTGATGGTTAAGATTCTAATTCCGAGCTTGGATCACTTCCCGGGGATCGAACTGAATCACTTGTTTCACTTGTTTTCATCATCGGATCCACCTAAGATTGAGTGGGGTCAAATTTGGGTGTCTACAGTTCTGCCTTCATTTTTTTTTAATTTCTGTTTCTATGATCTCTTTTAATATCACATATAAGAAATTGGTTTTACTTTTGAAATAACAGTTTGTTTATACATTATTAAATATCTTTTTTTTAATTTTAGATTCAATCTCCTCAGTATATTATCTGTTGTATCTTGTTTCCATATTTTTCCTATTATTCTGTTTACTGTTCCTACACCAGATTTGTATCCTCCTTTGCATCCATGCTTTGTTTCAAATTTTTAATGCTAATTTGCATCCTGTGGTGATTCATGGTTTTGTGAAACCAATCATTGGTTGCATGGGATTCATGTATTTAGATATATGTTTTTGATGTGTTCTGTTTGCTTCCTTCTAGAACGAATTGGTTTGTAGCATTATCAGTGTTTGGTTTTCTATATCCTTTTAAACAGTTTTAAAACTGTTTGGTTAATACAGATATGCATATAGTTGTTTTCCTGTTAATATTTTCTGGTTATAGATTTATTTTCTGTAACAATTTTTTATTATTGTTTTAAAAGAACTGGGTATATTTTTGTTTAATTTTCTGTTGATAACAGTTTCATAATTTTCTGTGTAGTTTTGTTATATTAAAATCAGTTTAATATTCTTTGTTCTCATTTCATTTTACTGTTTTAAATATTTGAATTGTGATATATTTTTGTTCAATAGAAATGGCTACAGATACCTTTCACGATTCTGTGAGTACCAGTACGAACACCGATGATGTGCCCACTCCCGTCCCAACGGTTGTGTTTGCACCAGTTATACCTCATATACCGATTACCGTTCCGGTGATTAATGGAGAGAAGTTCAAAAAGTTCAACGAAAATGACTTCAAAAGGTAGAAACAAAAGATGCTATTCTATCTGGCCACACTAAACTTGGCAAGATTTCTACAAGAAGATGCTCCAGTACTGGAAGAGGGTGAATCCGATAGGCAAATTGTTGCCGTAGTGGAGACATGGAAGCATTTCGACTTTTTATGCAGAAACTACATTCTCAACGGCTTGGACAATGCACTGTACAGTGTTTATTATACCAAGTAAACTGCAAAGGAACTGTGAAAATCCTTGAACAAGAAGTGCAAGACTGAAAACGCTAGGATGAAGAAGTTTATTGTCAATCGATTTCTTGACTACAAAATGGTTGATTCTAAGACTGTAATCAACCAAGTCCAAGAACTTTAAGTAATTCTGCATGAAATTCTTGCAGAATGGATGTCTTTGAGCTAGTCATTCCAAGTGGCAGTAATTATTGAAAAATTATCGTCATCTTGGAAAGAATTCAAAACCTATCTGAAACACAAGCGCAACGAGATAAAATTGGAGGATCTCATAGTACGGTTGAGAATTGAAGAGGACAATTGTGGTTTAAAGAAGAAGATGGGAGGTCAATTTGTGGCTAAGGTTAATGTTGTTGAACAAGGGCAAGGGCAGACCAACAACAATAAAAAGAGGAAGCATTCTGTGCAGGGGTCTTCTCATGGCTTGAAAGGGGGTGCGAACAAAAGGTAAAAATTTCAAGAAAAATGCTTCAAGTGTGACAAGCAAGGACACCGTGCAGCTGATTGTCGAAGCAAACAAAATGTGTAGGGAAAGTACTATAAGAAGACCTCGCAGGCTCATGTGACTGAAGTGGAGAATCTTTCCAATGATGTGGATGATTTGAGCTTGACTGCAGTGGTATCTGAAGTAAATCTTGTGGGTTCAAATATTAAGGAATGGTGGGTGGACACAGGTGCTACTCGACATGTTGGTTCTAAAAAGAGAATGTTCACTTCTTACAAACCAGTGGAACATGGAGAGCAGCTCTTCATGGGGAACTCCTCAACTTCTAAAGTTGAAGGAAAAAAATGTGGTTTTGAAGATGACATCAAGGAAGGAACCGACTCTAAAGGATGTGCTATATGTGCCAGAAATTCGCAAGAATTTAGTGTCTGGGTCACTACTAATTAAGAACGAATTTAAGTTGATTTTCGAGTCTGGGAAGGTTGTCTTCACCAAGAGTGGGGTGTATGTAGGAAAGGGGTACATGAGTAATGGCCTCTTTAAGTTGAATGTAATGACAATTGTTCCGTCTATTAATAAAATTTACACATCTTCTGCTTACTTGTTTGAATCTTCAAATGTATGGCATGGTGGATTAGAACATGTTAATTTTGATAGTTTGCATAGAATAATTAACTTTGACTATTTGCCTAATTTTAATATAGATTCAAATTATAAATGTAAAATTTGTGTAGAAGCAAAATTAACAGGGCTTTGTTTTCATTCAATTGAAAGAAGTTCTGAACCTCTGGATTTAATTCATACTGATGTGTATGATTTGAAATTTGTTCAAATACACGATGAAAAATATATTTTATTACTTTTATTGACGATTACACTAGATATAGTTATGTGTATTTGCTGAGAAGTAAGGATAAAACTTTAGAACTATTTAAACTTTTACAAAAATGAGGTGAAAAATCAACTTACCTAAAAAATCAAGGTGATTAGAAGCGATAGAGGTGGTGAATATGAATTTTCTTTTATTGAGTTCTGTTTTGAACATAGAATTATTCACCAAACTACCGCACCTTATTCTCCACAGCAAAATGAAATTGCTGAAAGAAAAAATAGAACCACAAAAGAAATAATGAATGCTATGTTGATAAGTTCAGGATTACCATAGAACTTGTGGGGGGAGGCAATTCTAACTGCTAACTACATCTTGAACAAATTACCTCTTAAAAAGATGAATAACACTTCGTATGAATTATGAAATGTCCAAAAGTCCACCTATAAATTCTTGAGAATGTGGGAGTGTTTGGCGAATGTTGTGGTCCCTACTCTAAAACAAGTGAAAATAGAACTCAAGACTATTGACTATATATTTGTTGGTTATGCAGAAAATAGTAGTGCAAATCGGTTCTTAGTGCATAAGTCAGATATGTTGGAGGTAAAACTGTTAAGATCATTATTTTTGTAAATAATTTTTGATAAAAAATAACTAGATGGGTAAATGCCGAAACGGGCTCCAGATAAAACTTTTGACATCGAACGATCAAAATTAAAACCTGTGAACCAAAAATTAATTTAGAAGAATACCTTTTATCGATCAGTTCTTCAACTACGATTTTGATTATGATTTGAAGCTCTTGTCAGACTTTCTACTGTATTCCATATGTGATTGTTGAATGTAGTGTGGGCTACCATCTATCAAGAACTCGTACTGGCAGATCCTAGATAGCTTTAGTCTTGAAGACAAGTTATGAAACTGGTTTAACCTACCTGCATATTTATAGGGCTACAGTAGGGACCTATTGAGTAATTATGAGTAAGACTTCTAGTGGAACACAGACACCCATTAGCAATTTTGAAAATTAAGCAAACCTCATAGCTGTATCTGCAATTATAAAAAACTAGTAGTGGTTTCTGTAATTTTTATAAAATACTGAATTACAGTTCACACCACTAAACAATTATAATTGCACTATGACGCATAATCTTAAGACCTTTTTGCATTAAGCTTCTGTTATTAAAGGCTTATCATTTCTCCCCACGTTAAGATTCTCGATACTCGCCAATTAAATTTAATTACTGATAATTTAATAACAGAAATAAGAAATTGCCTTCATCTTCTCCATCTTATCTAGTATCTTAGGACATTGATCTTTAGATACAGTGATTTCATGCCTAAAAGGGAGAAACCATTTTTTAGAATCCTACATGCTAAAATGGTAAGGATATTATAGATATACTTTGCTTGTGATAAACTCAGCATCCTTTGTTTTTGATCTCGCACAAGTTTGATTCTAAGGATGTGACTCACTTCTTCCAAGTCCTTCATATCGAACTACTCAGATGACCACACTTTAACCGTAGATAATGATGCTCCCACATCGTTTTCGATGAGCAAGATATCATCTACATATAGTACTAGAAAGATTACCATGCTTCCGTCATACTTCTTGTACACACAGGACTTATCTAGACTCTGATCAAAATTATAAGACTTAATGGCTTGTTCAAACCAAGTGTTCCAAGACATCGATGCCTATTTAAGACCATAAATAGATCTCTTAAGCTTACACAACATGTGTTCTTGACCCTTTGCAATAAATCTGTCTAGTTGTATCATATAGATACACTCGTCAAGACTTCTGTTAAGAAAAGTTATCTTGACATCTATTTATTAGATTTTGTAATTAAAATGAACAGCAATGGATAAGAGAATCTAGATAGACTTGAGTATGTCTATCGACGAAAAGGTTTTCTCATAATCGATCCATTCTTTCTAACTGAACTCTTTAGCAACAAGCTTAGCTTTGAAGGTTTTAACATTCCTGTCTGCTCTTCTCTTTTTCTTGTAGATCCACATGTATCCAATGGATTTTATCCCTTCGGGTGGTTCTATGAGTTCATAAACTTAATTAAAATACATAGATTCTATCTCTGAATTCATAGCCATTTGCCAAAGATCTGTATATTTGTCCTGAAGTGTTTCATTGTAGTTACAGGGCTCGGTATTTAGTTCTGCCGATATCTTATCAAAAGACTCTCCCAAGAACATATACTAATCAAGTTGATGAGCAACCCTCTCATAACGACGAGGCACTACCTGTGTCTGTGTACTAACAATAATATGCTGTGCAAAATCTAAACTGTGTGCATCAGCACCCTGTTGTTGATATGTACCTATCTCGATAATCCTATCACTAGGACGAGGTAATAGAATATCAGTGACTTGTGGTTCCTATTCAGTTCGACTTGTATTTTCTCTCAGTTCTTCAAGAACAATTTTGTTATTGGACATGTGATCCATAATATAATCATCTTTTAAGAATCAGGCATTGGTGCTAACAATGACCTTCTGATCCTTAGGATTATAAAATAGACCACAATTCGTTCTCTTAGAATACCCCACAAAGAAACAAACCTCTGTCCTTGGTTCTAACTTATCCGCATTCCCTTTCAATACATGTGCTGGACACCCCTAAATTTGAATGTGTTTTAGACTAGGCTTACACTCGGTCCACAATTCTATGGGAGTAAAATGTACTGATTTAGAAGGTACCAAGTTCAAAATGTAAGTCGTTTTCTCTATGGTGAGCCCCCAAAATGAATCGGGTAAACCGGAATAACTCATCATAGGCCTTACCATCTCTATAAGAGTCTCTTATTCCTTCTTTTTTCTACACCATTCTGCTGCGGAGTGCCAGATGCAGTCAATTGGGATACAATCCCTTCTGATGATAGGTAATTCTTAAACTCTCCAAAGAGGTATTCTCCACCATGGTCGGATCGTAGTGATTTGATATTTTTATCCAGACACTTCTTTGCCTCTGCCTTGAATTCTTTGAATTTTTTAAAGTATTCGGACTTACGGTGCATCAGGTAAATGTATCCATACCATGAGTAGTCAAGAATGAAACTGATGAAGTACTCAAAGTCACATCTAGCCCGAATTGTCATAGGACCCCACACATTAGAATGAACCAGCTCCAAAGTTGTTTAGCTCTATAGCCTGTGGTCGAAAAAGACCTCTTGGTTATCTTACTCTATAAGCAAGATTCACAGACTGAAAGTGCCTCTACTTTACATAAACTCAAAGGTTCATCGCTACCAGTTCGTTTACCATTTTTAGATTAATATGGCATAAGCGTAAATTTCAAAGAAACGTTTGATTCATTAAAGATGAAAAATTTCTCTTATATGGTAAATTAAATGTGTTATTCATTTTAGTTAGTTACAGTGTAGAAGAGATAAGAGATATGACATACAGATCATCTTCTAATATACCAGAACAAATAAAATGTTTATTTTTTTTCACAGCCATAGAGTCATCAAAATGAACAGAATATTTGTTCTTTATTAAGCTCGAGACTAAAATTAAATTTCTTCTAATCGAAGGTACATAAAGATAATATTTCAGAAGAATTATCCTATCTCTTCTAAAATTGAGAGTGACATCTCCTATTGCAATTACTGCCACCCTTGTATTATTGCCCATGTGCAGGTATGTTTCTCCATCACTGAGCTGTCTGATTTCTTAGAATCAGTGCAAAGAATTACAGACATGATCAGTGGCTCACATTTCTCCACACCAGGTACCGGTAGATAACACCGCTAAACATATTTCAACTACCAGTGAATAGAAATTACTTGGTTTATTCTGCTTATTGAGAAAAATCGGATACTATTTTTTCTAATGCCCAAACTAGTTACAGTGGTAGAACTTGCCTCTTGATTTTTTCACACCAAATTTTGGTCCCTTAACTGTTTCTGGAGTTGTGCCTCCCTGTGTCTGAATTTTTTTCTTCTTCTTGCCTTTCGAATTAGATGAAGAACCCTTCTTAACTATATACACAAAACCTGGCTTCCTAAGAACACTCTTGGCTGCTTGAAGTTCCTTAAGAAGTTTTGCCAATAAAAAACTGAGCTTGTTCATGGTGTAGTTTAGGCAAAATTAATTAAAACATTCAAGCAGTGACTAGAGTATGATATCGACCTGGGTTTTCCTGGCAATTTTCGCTCCAAGAATCTCTAGTTCATTCAAAAGACTGATTATCTTTAAAATATGATCCCTAACTGAGGTGCCTTCAGCCATGCTTGCATTTATTAGAGACTTCATGGCTACCTGCCTAGCAGCACGATTTTGATTCTCAAATATTTCTTTGAGATTCGTAATCATGTTATAGGCACTGAGCATAGATTGATGCTGATGCTACAAAATATTTGGCATTAAAGCCAAAATGTAAGAGTGAGCTATCTGATCAGCTTTCTGCCACTTTTGATGAGTCTGGATTTTCTATTCAATCGCCTCCACATCAGGTATTAGTGAACATATCTCAGTTAATACAAACTTGTAATCCTCGACAGTTAAGATAATGTCCAAATTTTGTTTCTAGTCAACATAATTTGATCCCGTAAATTTATATTATTTAAGTATTGAAGCGAGTGTTTTGAAAGTTATTTTAATCCTGCGAATCACATAATTCAATATACCCTTAATTATGATGAGTAAAATTTTAAATTTATTTTAATTTGATTCCCTCTACTATTTTAAAAAAAATTCGCTAACAATCTGTTACCATGTGAATAGCATGCATCGATGGGAGGACGTCTACTATCCATCATATGACTAGACAAGCCAATTCTTATTAATTTTACTATCTAGGCAACTGACCATGCCAAGTAAAATTAAATAGCTAACATGATTTTGGTTCAGTATATAATAGCAGTGACTCAAATGGAGAGGATACAATTATATAAAGGTACGTTAACCATCACCTAATCCCAAATTAATTAATTCGCAATGAATCTTTCAGATGAATAAGTGATCCACACTAACAATTATCAAGAATTATCCATAAAGTAGGTTTGTACTGACGATATCCGATGAGGAGAAAAGCCTTACTTCCATCATGCAGGGTTTAATTGCGTCACATACAAACTGGTGATGGAGACCGCGAAATTTATCTATGAATAAATTTTCTCTTCCACTTAGATTTTTAAAATATTTTTTGAGGGTTATAAAAACTTATTTAATTAAAATAAATTTATTTATTTTAAAAACCACACGATCTAAAAGATTTAAGCATCTGTTTGTGTATACGATTCTAAAAATTTTGATTTATCAAACTATTTTTTTTTGTATTTAAATGCGTAACAAATAAAATTTAATAAATACACAGTTTTTTCTTTAACTTTTTAGCTAAGGTATTGATTAAAGGTATTTATTTATTTTATTTTTCATTCCACATTTTTTGAAAAATAATAATTTATTTTGATTAAATATTT
>JAOTRH010000010.1:13778062-13803511 GCA_034768845.1 Heliamphora exappendiculata | reverse complement strand
CCCCCCACAAAAATAATAAAAACAAAAAAAAAACAACGGAAGAGAAGAATAGTTTGTTCTTACAAATGGAGTTATGTTACAGCTTGACAGGTTACAAAAATTGAGTGATAGAGAACTATTTATGAAATTCCCCACTTTCAACTAAGACCAGCTATACTCAACTATGAACAATTTAGAAAAGGGGAGGGGTATCATGTTCACAATACTCTACCTATATAGGACTTTGAGGATTAAATAGCATAGGTTCATGGCCAAAAGAAGCCTCATTTGGACCCTTTTGAAATCCCAGCCTAGATTGGGATGTGGAACCGAATCAAAGAATCTCTAATTGGATTTTAAACGGGTCTAAGGATGACATGCATGAACAATGAAAGGGAATGTAGCTTACAGAGATCTCACAACCAAAGAGTGATAGACTCCAGATATTTTAGATGATACAGTGATCTAGTCATTTAAATTTTATTTATTTTATATGATATTAACTTTTATACTGACCAAACCAAACAAAGCCTTTATTCCAATCAATTAGAGTCAACTACATGAATCCTGTTATGCCATTCGAAGGGTCATATCTTCAGTTAGTTCCAATAAGTTCATTTTTTTTATAATACGGTGTCTCATATCAATTTAGATCTACTATTTCTCTTAGTATTTTCATTACTCATGATCTTATCACTTTTCTTTATTACTGTATCAACTAATCCACATTATGTGTGTCCAAACTAACTTATTCTATTTTTTTAAAATTTATCCTCAGTTAGGGTAGCCGCCCATACTATCTACGAATCTTTTTATTCATAATTTTATTTTTTCTAATCTTATCGCATATCCACTTTAACATTTTCATTTCATCATCTTTCTTAGTAAACCAATATTCTGTCCCATATAAAATTGATTGAATCGCTAGTTTAATAGTTGTTCTATAAAATCTTCTTTCAAATCTTATAGATATCCGTCAATCACATAGAAAACTGAAAGCACCTCTCTACTTGAGCTAATCAGCTTTAATTTTATAGATTTTATCATTTGCAATCTCTACATCTTTGTTAATAATCGAACCTAGATAACGAAAATAATTACTCTTAAATATCTCTTGATTTTGAATCTTTACTTTTTCACTATTAATACTCATATTACTACTAAAATTAGGTTCCATATATTCAATTTTGTTCTTACTTACTTGAAACCCATTTGACTCCAAAAGTTATCTCCGCATTTTTAACTTAGCGTTAACTTCACTCTTAATCTCATCCATTAAAACATTATCATCAACAAACAACATACACCATAGAATATCATCCTGAATATATTTAATCAATTCATCCATGACTTAGACAAAGAGGTAAGGATTCAAAACCAATCTTCGGTGTTATCCTACTATAATAAAAAATTCACTTGTTTTCCCCGCGAGTGATCTAATTATCGTGGTAATTCCATCATACATGTTTCTATCATATCAATATACCCTTTGTCACCCCATTCACTCCAATACGCACCATATAATATCTCTAAGTACTCTATCATAGGTATTTCTAAATCTATAAAAACCAAATGGAAATCTCTCCTTTTTTTTCTCTATACTTCTCTATTAATTTTCTCAATAAGTGGGTTGCTTCCATAGTTGATCTACCAAGCATAAAACCAAACTGATTTTGTGACACTGTTGTTGTTAACCTTAAATGATGTCCAATCATTCTTTTTTATAGTTTCATAACATGATTTATTACTTAATACAAATATAATTGTTACAATTCTGAATATTTTCTTTATTTTTATATATAGGTACTAAAATACTATTTCTTCACGCTTCGGGTATTTTTTTAGTTATTATGATTTTATTAAATAATTTTGTTAACCAAGACACTTCCACTTCGCCTAAACATTTCCACACCTCCACAAGAATACCATATAGTTTAAAAGCCTTACCCTTATATTCTCTAGTTTTATCCGAGTTATCACATTCCTCTACTCCGGATCTTTCTACATACTTTTCATTCAATAATTTCTCAAAATTGGCATTTCATCTTTGCTTTCTCTCCGCTTAGAGAGTTCATAGATGTTTTTTCTCTCTTTTTACTATCTAATTTAGTATAAAAATAATCATAAATTTTTAATTTAGCATTTCTAATGATTCTCTTCATGTCCTTACAAGTTTGTTTATAACTCTTAAAATTGTCATCGTTTTTATGATTTTGTCACCTTTTAAAACATATATTTTTTACTTTTACTATGGTATGAACATCGCGTAATAATTTTTAGACTAATCAACAATTAATTATCTATTATCACTATAGCACAAACTAAATTAAATGTATCAATTAATAAGTATAATACACCTTTAATATATTCATATTCTTATTATAGCAAAAATTATATAAATAAATAAACTATTACAATTGCATTTGACATGTTTTCACGTTTTAAAATCCCTACATGATAGTCTCGTTGCCAATAATATTAAAAAGATTATTTTTAATATATGTGATCAAATAGTCATTGCAGTAAACCACACAAACAAACAACTTGATACTCACCTTCGTAAAGTGAGTGTTAAGCTCTTAAAATTGTATATTCATGATTATGTAAAATAACTTAAGGTGGTGGTGATATATCTTCATGTTCAGAATACGAATGTATCATTGATCATTTCAGGTTGATAGTATTTTTATATTATCATTGGGTCATCTATATTTTTAATGGGGTTAATTAAACACTATTTAAAATAAAATACTGTAATAAAAATAATAAAATCCTTTGATGGAGTCAATTGATCCCACCATTCTTCTATGTAGCGTCGTCGCCTATGCAACCAAAAGAAAAGGCTCAAGTACAAACTACGATAAACAGTATACTAATATACATACCCTTATAGCATCGAATGAACGGGTTTTGAGGCCACAAGGAGCTGTTATAGTGTTCCCATGCATGGGGTCACTGACCCATGTAACAATTTGGCCTGCTCTTCGAACTGCCCTAATCAAATTGGGAAGCTTTATTCTCATGTTCTCAGCTCCCATTCTAGCAATTATTGTAATTCTTCCTGGCTTGTTCTGAGGATTCAGTATTTCTATGAGCCTAACAAGCTCATTTGGGTCCATCTTATTGCTTACCTGCATTGCAAACCCTTCATCTTAGTTTATCAAACTTTTACTGTTGCAACTTAATAATTACAGAGAAAGCACACTTCGCAACTTCAAAAGTGAAACATTAAACCAGATAAATTTATTTCGTCAAACTAGGATTCTAAACTCTGTCCATTAATTCAAGAGATAACCCAAAAGGCAAGGATTCTAGGCTTAGTAGAAGACACAAGAGTGAAAATTAGGGAGAATAATGTTAGAAATAAACCAGTAATTTCTAAGATGACAACGAAAAAATAATATTTCCAAAAAAAAAAAAAGGAAACCTTGATGCCAAGCGGGTTGGCAACTCCTCGTAGGAACTCGACATGTGCACCATCAAGTTGTCGTGTGCGCTCCCCAACCCAAATCATGTGAGCAGAGCAAACATAATAAAGGCCAGAAGTCGAATCCTCTCTTGTAAGTGCCTGCTCATATGGCAGGAGGAGGCATTCATGAGATGTCCAAAACTCTGTTGTGGTCATGATTGGATGGTTAACTGTGAGGCCAGCGGCAGCCATGAACCCTAAGGCTTCATCAACCCTATGAGCCAATTCACGGTACCTGCTGGGAAAAAGACGAATTGCAAAATTTTATTCAAATCCATCTAAATAAGGTACAAATTAAATTGAGGAGTTAGTTTCAACTCTGTATAAAAGTTTTTAACTTTAGATTCAAGAAGCTAACACATTACCGATCCCCTTGCTCACTATGCTCGGTGAAATCAAGATTCCACTGGTTAACCCTTTGCATGGCAGCATAACCTCCAGTAGCAAAAGCCCTAAGGAGGTTCAATGTTGCCACAGATTGTGTGTAAGCCCGGATCATCCGATTAGGGTCCGGAATTCTTGATTTCTCATCAAATGCATCCCCATTCACATTGTCACCTCGATAACTAGGCAGCTTTACCCCATCCTTCTCTTCAAAAGGATCTGATCTTGGCTTCGCGAATTGGCCAGCCATTCTTCCAACCTAGTGAGCCATACACATAATTATTGCGACATAAGGGATAATCAATTGACAAAAATAAGACTGGTCCCAATCTTGGTTTGACATGTTGACATTCATTCCACCTTAACTATCATAATTCACCAAAACTTCTAATCGTCCAGGATCTAAGAGAACTTTTTAAAACGATAAAGAATGAATTACATAAGAAGATTTTTTTGAAGGAAAAAAAAAACACAAGAAGAAGCCCAATCTCAGCCCCAAATGTGACCCACAAGTCTATTTAAGTGCACGATTGTGTATAATATTCTAGTCTCTTACCAATTTCATCATATAATCACAATAATTGTTAAACAATACATAAAATATCAACCACCAGGTCCACCACTCAAAAGTGAATAAAGGAAGATCATGCAAACCCAAAGCTCTTTTAATTCCAATTCCAAAACTCTATTTTAATTCCGATTCCTATTACCATATTGTCCCACATCAATTAAAACAAAGAACTCTCTATGTGTATATATGTCACTTAGGTACTCTCTCCTTGCAAGCCGATTTTTAGGGATGAGTTCTACTCCATAATATATAAGAGCACCTCCAACACTACTCTTTAAAATAGCTTGCCCAAATACGGAAAAAAGAGTACATCCTCTATTTTAGTTAACCAATTTTTTATGTATGCACTCCAACAATACTCTTTATTTTAGTTAATTTATTTAAACTAACTTAGCATATTTTTAAAAGAGAAATGTGTGGCGGTGATGGGGCAATGACGTGGTAATTTTACAAGGATTGTATATTTACCTTTTACTTTTTCAATGGTCATATTTTACAACTGTTATATTCTCACAACGTTTATATGCTTATAATTACCACTTCTCTCATTTAAACTAATATCAACTTTGTCTTCTGATAATTTTATTCTTCTTTTGACCACAATGTTTGATAATAGGATTACTAACATAATTTTGAACGAATCCCAACTCCCTTGATTATTTGCAGATGTTTACAATAATTGTTATCAAAGAAGAGCGACTCAATAGTAAGAGACGATCACTACGTTGTGGTTCCATGCTAAGTCACGAAGTTATTTATCGTGATTGAATTCAAGGTCGCGAGAAATTATTTCGAGCCTATTTTGCTAATACGCCTACATATACTTCTAATTCGTTAGGAGGGGGTTTTGGATGAATTGATCTCTTTTTCTCTGTATTTTATCTATAGTGGAAGCCTATGATCCATATTTCTTTCAAAGAATAGATGATGTTGGAATCATTGGTTTGTCTTCCCTTCAAACAATCACAGCTGCTATAAGAATGCTTACTTATGGAATAACGGTAGATTGTGTGGATGATTATGTGAGGATTGGTGAAAACATTGTAATTGAGAGTCTAAAAAGGTTTGTTAAGGCAGTTGTTGCGATCTATTCGAACGAGTACTTGAGGTCACCAAACAATGATAATATGGATCGAGTATTAGCAATTGGTGAATCTCATAGATTCCTTGGAATGCTAGGAAGTATTGATTATAGAATACTATGAAGTATTGATTGTATGCATAAAAAGTGAAAGAGTTGTCCCATTGCATGGAAAGGTATGTATTATGGCCACATCCATGAACCAACTATTATTTTAGAGGTTGTAGCTTCATATGAACTATGGATATGACATGCCTTTTTTGGATTACCAAGACCTCATAGTGATATTAATGTGCTACAATGATCTTATGTATTCTCCCTCCTTGCTGAAGGGAGTGCTCCTCCATGCAATTAGTCCATTAATGGAAATAATTATACAATGAGATAACATTTTTCTGATGGTGTATATACCCACAGTGGTCAGCATTTGTTAAGACAATACCATCTCCACGAGGCAATAAGGAGATTCATTTTGCCAAAACTTTAGAGTCAGTAAGAAAGGATATAGAACGAGTATTTGGAGCACTCCAAGCATATTTTGCAATTGGACGTGAACCTACACGTTTTTGGGAACGTGAAACGCTTAAAGATATTGTGAAGGCGTGCATAATATTACATAACATGATCGTTGAAGATGAACGAGATGTCATTGGAATAGACTCCACTTACGATAAAATTGGTGAAAACTCTCTACCAGTATCGTAAGATTGTAAAACTCAACTTTTTAAAATCATTCAAATTCATCATCGCATTAGAGATAGACCAACTCATTTATGGCTCCAAGCAAATTTAGTTGAACACTTGTGACATATCTATGGAGCATCGTAAAAAGAAATAATGCAAGCAGCAATCAAAGAACTGTATTTTTTTGCTTTCTGTAATTTTTGTAAGTATTTTGCTATTTTTAATTTCTCAAGAATTGTAGAACATTCACCTTTTTACGAAGTATTATCTATTCAATTTTGAATTTCTATTTTCTCTCCTTTTTAATTTTTATAATAAGAATTCCAAAAGAAATTTACAATTGAAACCTTCAAGAACTTCAATCAGAAGTCTTCTCAACATTGTCGCCATGAGTTGATTAGCACTGGAATTTAAATCTAAAGCATTCATCCGAATTCAAGCTTCACATTACAATTATTTTTAGTTCAAGATGAAGATTTCCATTAGTTCAATTGGAGGAAAGGGGGGAGATAGACAGGGCCAATCTTCAAAACCAGAACCAAGAACTATTATTGGGTTTACAAATTTGGGGTACTTTGTTGAATAGGAGAATGGCGAACCAAATAGAGCAATGGAAATCACAGAATCTCTCCCAATCCATTCATGGAGGGTGCTTTGTTGCTTTGTTATCTCTGCCCTCGTTGCAATGTCATTAGCCGTCAACCGCCGATGATTTGAACGCCGACAACTTCAAGTATCAATCACTTTTCGAACGCCAATCACCATTTTAGGTGTACCCCGTGTGGAAGGGGAGGAAGGAGATGAACCTCTTCAAGGTTCAACAAGTCATATGCCACAAGGGATGAGAGAAAAGAGACGAACACCGTGTGAATGGGAGGAAAGGAGTAGATAGCGAGCCACTTTGGCTGGCAAAAAATAGTCAGCGAGAATCAACTTTCGTAAAATACGAGTGTTATAGAAGACTTATTGGAGCTATCAAAATTGTAGTTTGCTATCTATTTTACCCAACAATTCTCATTTTTGCGGATGCTCTAACATTTAGTATCAGAACAGCCATTATGCCAAATTTGATATTGGAATTTGGACAGAGTCTATATGAGTATATGATCAGATGGATTGCTACTCTGTGGTCAAAATCAAGGAGGGAGCAACCTATAAGTTGGATTAGGACAACGAGCTAAGTTGTCAAATATTGATAAGTGAGTAAAGTCGCGACCTCTAGTCCATAAGCACCTCTGGGGTCAATTCTAAAGCCAAACAACTTCCTGCTAGTATGTTAAGATCATGTCCTAACTCCTACGTCGATTAATATATATGTTTCTCCATGTGTATATAAATCATTTGGACACCCTCTCTCTTCTAAAGCTAGTTTTTAGGGATGATTTCAGCCAAGGGTTTGTAACAATTCCATTTACTCATTAGCCTAAACTTCACATATTTACATGTTTACGCATGCAAAGACACGGGATAAAGCTTCTGTATTACGAATATTCATATATTATAAACATATATAAACTTGTATCGCATCGGAAAGTTCAAAGAAAGGGAAGAGGAGAATATTCGGACCTTGACGATGGGCATCTGTCCACCGAACATAAGAACAACACTCATCTGCAGAATCACCCGGAACGTATCTCGAATGTTGTTGGCACTGAATTCCTTGAAACTCTCCGCACAGTCGCCTCCTTGCAAGAGGAAAGCGTTCCCGAGGGCGGCCTGACCCAACCTCTCTTCCAGACTCCTTGCCTCGCCGGCGAAGACGACCGGCGGGAACGATTCTAGGGTTTTCAGCACCGATTCGAGCGCCGCCTTATGGGGGTATTCAGGAAGCTGAGACGCCTGTTTCGATCTCCAGCTATCGATGCTCCATTTTTGGGGAGCGGGGCTGGGGACGGCGACGGTGGTTGAAGACGCCGAATTGGGTGATTTCTTGGCGGAGTGGTCGGCGGCGTGGACGGCGGAGATGGGACAAAGGGTTCTCGATTTCGCTGCGGAGTTGAAGAGGAGGATATGAGGAGGAGAAGAAGAGGGTTTGGAGGAAGGTCGTGGGAAGATTTGGGTTCTGTTGAGGAAGGAATTGGAAGACACAGCCGAACTGGTGCTTGAGAGAGCCATCTCTTTCTCTATTTTTCTCTTGCTTTTTGTACTTTCTAGGGAGAGAAAACCGAGAGAAAATGGATCTGAGAAAAAGGAACTGAAACTGGGAAATTATATAGAGAAACTGACTTCATCAGTTGGGGAAGACAATGGGAGCGATCACGTGATTTCGAACCAATAATCTTGTTATAGGATTTACCACCAAATCCGAATGTATAATTCCACACCAACGTGTGGTTTAACTTATATTTTAACAAGAAATAAAAGTATTTAAATAAATTTACATATTATTTTTTATTTAATAAATACAAATTTTAAAAGCTATAAGTGTACGAGGTGTCTCATAAATTATATTTATTTTATTAAATTAAATAAAAATGTTCGATAAGAAAAATAGCCACGAGTTCTCGTATACTTTATTCACTGAAATCTTACAAAATAAATCTCCGACTGGCGATCGAAGAAAAGGACTCCAACTCTCAAGTTAACTTCGTCTTTAATAAAAAAAAAATCAAAATGTTAAAAATTTAAGTCTTTTCTCTCACCAAATAAATAAGTATATATATAAAAAAAAAACATCCATATATATATATATATATATATATAGATTTTAAATATTGTTTCATTCTCATCATGATGAAATAAAAAGAGATGATGGCTTAATCGATGATGAATTTTTAATCAAATGAAAAATTTCTCCCACGTAATAAGTATTATATTTTTTAATTATATTTTATATATTCATAAATTCAATAACATTAAATACTCTTAATATAGAATTATTTTTTAAATTTATTAATATTTGATGTGTGTATATAAATTATAAATTATAAATTATATTGATTTTGTAGTGAGACTGAAAGAATGATAGGTGCACGGCTGCACGCGTAGGTGGGCCGGTGTTAGCAATTGGGCAAAGCACGTGTGACACGTGCTACGTGTTTTGTGTCCCACCACCTGCTAGCTTAGGTCGATGTCATTAAAAAATTTAAGCTTTTTTTTTATTTTTATAAAAAAAATAGAATTTTAAAAAGATAAATTATTCAAAATAAAGTAACATTTTAAATTTAAAATTTATTTAAGATGTGATTATTTTTTTATTTTTTTTATTAAAATATCTAATTTATTCTTAGATTAGGCTTTAAACTTGTTTAAATTGTCAGTAAACCTTTTGGTTTCCTTAAAAGAAAGTACATTTTTGTTCAAAGTATTATTACAATTTTGCATGATAATTTTTAAATTATTAAGAAATAAAACTACTTTTTTCTTAACAAATAATACAAGTGCTAAATTTATAAGAAATTATGATGGGTTAGCCTAATAAGAATATTAAAATATCTTTTTTAATAATTACAAAGACTTTTTATTATTTAGAATTAATTTTATAATTAAATTATATTTAAAGTACTTTTATGCATGGGTAATTGTTAATAACAATAATTACATTGTATCTAGGAAAAATTAGATTTATTGTATATCATTAATCATATGATTTGATTAAATTTATTTTTTTTAAATATATATTAAAAATAAATAACTAATATATTTTTAAAGATAAATAACCAATCAGATGTGATTAAATACTATAGCAGCAATGTTCAATAAATTTAAATTTTTGTATTAATAAAATAATAAATAAGGTATGCAATATAAACTGTTCAAATCATAAAATTTTATAAAAATTTAATCTTAAGTGAAAACATAACACACTATTCCCCATAGGTGTTTGGTTAATCATAGGGATAATAATTTCAAATTAAATTGAGAGAAATTAATAATTCAAAAATTATTAGTACGGAGACATTAAATATTTTAAAATTGATGTCTTCACTTTAAGTATTTGTTTATATCATAAAATAAGTATTTATCAATGGCAATTTAATCTAATCCGAGAGATGACAATGCATATATAGAACACTATATATATTACAAAAAAAAAAGTTGATATTGACACTCTTTTTGACTTTTTTTTTCTCTCGCACTAAATTAGAGGTATTTGGCAAAATTAGTGCTACTGATTTTTAGTTTTTTTTTATTAATTTTAGTTATAATTTATGATATATTCAAAATATTCACAATTTTTATTACAAATTATACTTATTTTTTATTCTATTTTAATTACAAGTTACAAAATTTTATTAAATACTCAACTTTTATTATAAGTTACGATCTATAAATTACTAATTTCAGCAATTTCAAATACCACAAATAGTTCTTCTATCTCTTCATTTAAAACTCAAAATGGTGCATTTGGTTGCGCTTTCTAAAATTGTAATTTAAAAACTATTTTTTCAAAATAAATTTAAAAAATGGATTCATAATATTTTGAAAAAAAAATAGTGTATTTAGTATATTACTTTTAGAAAAGTTAACAAAAAGAAGTGAAGAGGACGATGACGACGACTACGACGACTGAAACGCGAAGAGAACAACAACGACTGAGACGCAAATAGAACAATAACTAAGATATAAATCTCTCGCTAATTCTTCCAATCAAGAAAAGAAAGTGAAGGTGAAGCGACGATGACTGAGACAACAACGACGACGCTTGAATTCGAGATTTGGCTCGGCGACAACGACGATGATTGAGGTCTGATTCGACGACGACGGTGACGGTGATTGAAATCTGATGAGACAAAGGTAACGGCAATTGAGATCTAGCTCGACGACAACGGCAACAGTGATTGAAATCTAGCTCGACGACAACGACAATGGCAATTGAAATATGGTGAAACGACGACGACAGCGGTGACTAAGAAATCACGATGACAGAGAGATTGTATTCTGTGTTTTTCATTTTCTCCAAAAAAATTAAATTTAAAAATTCTAAAAACAACATTTAATAATTTTAAAATTTTCTTATTTTGAAACTATTTTTTAATTCACTTTTCTAAAACTATTTGCAAAAATTGTTAACAAATGCATTTTCATTATTTTGAGACAACAATTTTCTAAAAAGTAAAAATGAAAAATATAGCCAAACAGGCCCTAAACTTCTTATATTTTATGAACTCTTTTCAACTTTTATTCCAAAATTTGGAACCTAAAAATTAAACAATATCATTTTTGCCGTTTAAAATAAACTTTTTCCAACTTGTTTTTCTAAAAAAATTGAAATTCAAGAGAAAGAAATGAAAATAAAAATTCGATCTTATTTTCTTAATTCTCAATCCTCTTAAATTTCAGGTGTCAAATTTTATTAACCCCCCTACTCCCTCAACAAAATAACAATGATAACTACATTCCCATATAGCCCACTCATAGCTCAGAATGGCTTCCATTTTCCGGCTAAAAAACATTTAAAATGGCCTCCTCTTTTCACATTTTGTTAAAATTAAAATTCAGCGAAAAACTTTTCATTGATTGACAAAAAATGAATTAATATTAGTTAATAATAAAGTTAAATTTATTACAAACAAAAAATATTTCCCATGGTCGTTTCACCCGTTACTACTGCCACCATTGTCACCACAAACCCACCACCATTGTCACCGTCACCCACCACCTTCATTGCTGCTGTCATTGTCACTTCTCTCACCCTTGTCGCCACCCATACTACCACCATTGTCATCACCACCTCAACTACTACTAATGTCGTTGTTACTACCATCACCACCCCACCATTGCCATTACTGTCGCCGCAGCCACCACCACTCACCCCATCACTACTGTTACTACCACCACCTCCCTCACCCTTGTCGCCAAGCCACCCATGCTACCACCATTGTCATCGCCACCTCAGCTATTACTAATGTCACCATTGCTGCCACCACCACTCCACAATTACTACTGCCCACCACCACTCCACAATTACTACTGCCACCTAAATGTGTCCAATAGACCCAAAAAATCCCATAAACCAACCCAACCCGACCTAACCCGACCTCCATGAGTTGAGTCCTAGATCTTAAAAATATTAAATATGCAATCGATTCAGTTCTCAAGTTACTAAATTTTTTAAACTGACCCAACCCAAAACCCAAAAAATAATATATAAATCATATAAAACTATTATTTATATTATTTGTGCCTTTAATTATAGTTTAAAATGTATAAATTGAAAATAAAATAAATAAAATTTAAACCGCTCAACTTGATATCTTATACAAAAAATTAAACCGTTCATAAAATAAGACATATTATGATTTTAAAATATTTTATTAAAAAAATATTTAATTTAATTGAATGACAGTTCCAACCCAAGTTTATTTGGGTTGGGTTGAATTAGTTCTAAAACATGAATGATTTTAAAACCGACCTTAATTGAATCGACTCTGGGTTAAAACTCAAACCGATCCATGCCCACCCCTATTGCCACCACTGCCACTGCCACCAGTACCACAACCTCACCACCATTGTTGCCTCCCACGCCGCCAATGCCACCACCACCTCCCACCACAAACCCACCGGTAACATTATACAAATACTACCACAGTCACTAACATCATCATTTTTAAAATAAATAACCAAATACATGAAAATATTTTTCGAGAGAACATATTTTTTGTTGAAACAAACAGGGCGTTACATGGGTTACTCACACTAGACATAGTTAAGTCAAAATGATTCATTTTGAATTATAAATAAATTCAAAGATGAGCATTCCCCACAAAAGAAAGCGCTCGTAACCCTCTCCATAACGTTAGTCAAACCTTCCTCTTAATTCACAGTAGACAAAGAGCTCCTTCTAGCCTTCAATTTGAAGCAAGAAATTATAGCGTAATGCAAATGGAAGCTCGCCAGACAAAACTTCAAAAAAAACTCCCAAAGACATAACTCAATGTCGCGGTAAACTCAACCGACATAGTTACAACTTAGAATGACCACCAACCTCAACTAGTCGCTCGTCACGTGCATTATCTCGTGACCCGAACACTTCTAAGATTAGAATCTCCACCCAAAAGACATCACTAATAATTAAAGGCAATGGAAGAGAACACTAGCAAGTCAATACTCTATAACACAGTATTTTTGTCTTACGGGAAAAAATGGGATTTTCAGTAGTAGGGGCTATAACGCATTGGCATTCTGAACCTAGGCACCTTCCTGCAACAGGCAAAAAGTAAATAAAACCATCAACGAGCTGTGCGAGCAATGGGAATATGACAAGAATTGGCTGGCACGACAAAGGTGATCCTAAATAAATACAAGACGAACAGCCAAAAAATGAAAAATAAAAAATAAAAAACATCGTACCCGTATCCATAAGGAGGATAGAAATATGTTGGCGCAAATGCACTCCTAGACCGGAAACCCATATAAGGGTTGGAACGCCGTGGACGGAACTGCTTCATCCCGGGAATGTTAGTTCTTTTGGCGGATACCTGAAATAATATTTAAAAAGAGAAGAAAAGTGAAAAAAGGATTAATCGATTAGAGCCCAACATTTCGCATTGAACGGATTCTTAATACAACGTCAATGTGTGGTTGTTTGTTGTAGTTGGGTTTATCGTAAAACTTAATTATTATAACGTGAAATCTAAAAGCACCAAATAGAACTTTTCAAAAAGTTCTATTGATTTTTTTTGGCCCGTAAGCACAAAGCAAAAACTGTGCCGAACAAGCTGGCACGACTTCTAAGACCAAAAAAAGTTATAAGCTGAAACTAAATAGTTGCAAGCGTAGGAAACCTTCAATTGGCGGCCATGAAGTTCGGATTCATTCAGAAGAAGAGCCTCTTGAACAGCTTCTGGCTCAAGGAATTCGACATATGCGTACCCCTTCGGTTGGCCAAACTTGTTAGTCCGAATAGTGACTCTATTCACCGTTCCACATGACTGAAAATGCTGTTGCACTTCCTCAGGAGTACATGAATAATCCACCTTCGAAGCACGTTTGAACCCATCAGTTGTCCCCAGAATGACATCAAAATATCAAAATAAGATAACTATGAACTCAGTAAGCATCATTATTTGGGGGAACAGCTTCACTAAGAAAGACAGGACAATGCTTCCTCATCAATAAATTGAGTCAATTAATGAAAGAAAACAATAACTAATGTATTTGCAATACTCACATTTAATTCGTTCACTCAACATGAGAAATCGATGACACTTCTGTGGTGATAGGAAAAAAGTGACGGAGATGAGGTGATCAACAGAAAGTTTTCCTTGCCAATTGGAAAACCAGGCAAAGAAGCTTACAGAATTGATAAAATATGGAGTATTTATAAAGCCCAATATTGTGGCTCTGATACATAATTGTTCACCCACAGCAGCCCCCTTAATCAATGATTCTGAGCCAAGACTCAGGGAAGAAAAATGAACAATTTCACAATTATGTAGACAAAACAACAAAATGAAAACACGTGTACATTGTGTGCAGTTTCGAGTCAACATCTTTCAGTCTAAATCAATTTTTTTATTAGTTGAGCATGTTGCTATGCTTTAGTTATTATTTCTGGTTCTTTCTTGAATTGATCAAGAAGGGTATTATTATAATCTTGAGCTTAACTAACTTTTCCACTCTTCCTGACCAATTCATTCTCTCCTATAGCCTGGCACGACTTTATTCTCTCTTCCTCTTTTTATGCTTCTCTGTATTTCTCTATGTTTTGCTTTCTTCTAATCATAATATTCAACTTGGGTATCCCAACTAGGACTAGAGTCAAGATTTCAGATGCTTCTGGGCAAAGACTATATATTTCTTATTATTTGATTCCCCCTTCATGTCAAAAGTGTGCTTTGCTCCATTGGGAATCCTATGTTATAAATCTTCAATTTACCTCTCCACGTGAGTGGGGTTAACACGTGTGGGGGACTCAGAGAGCTTGTCCCATGTCAGTAAAATAACACCTCCCAAACTAGTGAGCATTATCATGGAGTGTTAGGGTAAGGAGCCACTTCCAATGATACCCTATTGTTCAGAATGACAAGAGTAGGCGTGAGACTATGCTTATTAATCCAAATTCTCAAGAGACTTCAACTCAAGCTACTGCTACCAGTTGAGATATCAAGTCAGGAGCAAAGAAACTACACAAGGATCAATCTACTGAGGTGTCTGAGGAAAAAAATAAATTGATTTGTGGTAACTGGAATCAATTGAGGCATGCTTGGAACCTCTTTTCACGATGAGTATCATATGATTCAATACATTAAAGAGGTAAATCACATATCATATCTTATGCTAAATGTATCTTACGATATATGATGCGATATGCAATACATAATGCTATACATACGATAAATGTTTTAAAACCCGGACCGGACCGGCCGGTTCAACCGATTGAACTGGTGACCGGCCCGGCCAACGGTCCAGTTAAACCCATTAAACTGGCTAGGTATAAAAATCGGAGTTTTTAATGAAAACCGTGTAAATCCGCGGTTGAACTGGTAACCCGGTCAAACCGGCTGGGTTTTCATCAGTCCTAATATTTTTCTGCTGTTTAAGTGTTTAACTTAAAATTTTATTTTTTTGATTTCTTTTAATTTAAAATTTTTTCAAAGGATCCCGCTTTCAACCCCTCCCCCACATAATTTTTTACTTTTCAGTGTTTTCACTATTCCTGTGCTTTCTGCAGCGCTTCATTTTCTTGCTTCATCTTGTTGGCTTTAGCTATTTCACACAGTTGCATCATCTACTGCTTAACTTGCTTGCTTCAACTTTTTGCGTTAATTTTTTCCATTTGCTTTTTGTTCTTATTATTTTTTATTTATTTTGTTTTTTTAACCTTTTTAATGTTGTGTTGCTATATGTCTGTTATAGAACAGTTTTGCCTTTTATTCTTTTTTTTTCTTTTTCTTTTGCTCTTATTTTAATTATTTTTATTAAAAATTCTAATTATTTAATTAAAATTATGCTTATATCATGATATGTCCTTTTTTTTATTTAAATTGTGAGTTAAATGTTATTTTTATTTAATATTTATAAATTTAAAAATTATTAATGATGTAATTATGACGTCACGATTCGATTCCGATTTAATTCCGATTGAACCGGTGATCCGTCTGCCCATTCTCTTTTCCGGTTTGCTCAACGGTCCAATTTTCAAAACATTGCATACGATACATTAATACTTAGTTTTTTAGATGAATTTAATGTGTAAATAAATATTATTGAATAGTTTTGCATGATTAAGATACTGATAATTTTTTTCCTTTAATATTTGTATGTTTTCATAAATATCAACTCATCTAATGTTAAGAATCTTATGACATTTGTATATCTTTTTTCTTCTGATCAAACTAGTTGAAAACTCAAAAATTGTTCATTAAAACTTTAAAAATTAAGTGACTGTTAAGGCAATAAAAATAACAAATTATATACAATAAATTCGGTTTGAGCTATAATAATGCATTTACTTGTAATGTTTTTTTGTTGAATTTCATATGCATTAACTACTAATTCGCGCATATTTGTAGTTTGAAAAATATATTTTTATAATATTATTAATTAACATTATTTAATGCTTTCTTCTTGTAAGATGTTTGTGCTATATCAAAATACATATTTTTGACTTATTTTTAAATATATTAAGTATCTTATAATACTCGATACGATAAACGATTCGAAAAAATACAAAAACGATACACTATTCGTATCCCGATTTAACAACTGTGCTTGGAAGCATTGGTAAAAACTCCATGATGGCCCTTAGTTTGGGGTAGAGGAGGTCGCAACAGTCTTAGGGGTGGATCTGGAGCTTATCATACTATATTCATTGAACGACAATTACAGAAACAACTTCCCAGTTCCTTCTGTTGATTGTTCCTCATCAAAGCCACTGACACCAGAGAAAAAGGTAAACTTTCTGTTGCCTCGTGTCACAAATGTTTAAACTACCTTTGCATCTTATATTTTTGTTCATTAAGACAATATTACAACTTCAACGAGTGATTCCTATTACAATTATTCTTAAACCTGGATCCATGATTCCAAGACTACGTTATCCGACCTATTTTTTTCATGTCACTTGTTCAGCAGACAAGAAGTAAAAATAGTTGAATGTTTATTTTATGCTACTTCATTCTAGTTCCTACTGCTTTCTCTGTCTAGTGAAGGTTCAATTCATGCTACCCCATTTGTCTCTTTACCTTTCGAACTGTTGTTGAATCCATTGGCAGACGAGAGACAAGACTGTCAAATTAAAACATCTTAGTAGCTAGAGGAAAATAAAGCATACAACTTTTTTAATCTTTATAATCCAAAACTTCTTACTCATCACATCCAACAAAATTGGAACCTCTATTCATCACTTTTTTCTTTTTCAAAATTTCGTAAGATAATTAAGTATGTTTACTCTAAAAATAAGAAATAAGTAACTATGCAAAATTTGTTACTCTCTGGTTATTAGGGGATTTAATAAGAATCAGGCAACTCCAATAGGTTCTTAACCATTTTTCTTATTTCTCTTTTATATGAAAAAAAGAACATCAAGATATATCATTTATGTACGTTCAAGATGAAAATAACAATTTCAACAAATTATCTATTGTTGTTTTAATGAAACAAACATAGTTTAATATGGTATGAATTAGACACTTGGATCAGTTGGACTCAATGGTTCCACGCTATTCTTTTCAAGTTATTTTTACCAATAAGTATATAAGACACCTTTAATAGTGCCTTATGTTCAATCTAAAGAGTTCTCATCTCTCTCTTTTCTTATTCTACCCTCTTCAAAGGTTACTTGGTTCATTTTATGAATTTTAAGAGAGAATCCACTATATTTTTTAAGAAATTTTATGGTTAGTTGAATTTTAGCCAAAGTCTGTAGTGAAGATGGTAAATATCTTCCTAACGAGATTATGTAATTAAGTTATTATTTAAAATTTGTATCAATATCAATTTATATATTTAATTTCATATATATGAAATGTTTTACGTTATATTTATAGTTTATAGCGAATCTTATGATCCTCGATTTGATTTGATTCACTATTCGCACTAAGAGTATCCCACTATAAGATTTTAGTTTTCAAATGACAACATAAAGATTTGATGTTAAACAAATTTGTGAACAACCAAAAGAAATCTCCAAGAGCTTGGTTTTAAGAGGTTTACCGAGGCCACGCAAAGAGTTGAATTACTTGGGTGATCGAATTACTTGGGTATAACCCAAGTGAAGCGAACCCCACCTAACTTGTCACCCATTCCTCCCATTTGAAGGAACTGTTTTGATTGTTTATCTTGGTAGGATTGCATTGATGCGACTAACGTCCAGGAGATGAAGAGCCTGAAGCATTCCTTGGCTAGAGAATTTGAGATTAAAGACTAGGCAGATTTGAAATACATCTTGGGCATTGAAGTTATTAGAAGTAACATGGTATCTTCATTTGCAAACAAAAGTATGCGGGTACTCTTTCTAAGGAGACATGAATGAATGCTTGTATGTAAACCTATTAACACTCCTAAAGATCAAAATACTATGTTGGGAGAAAACGATAATGATACCCTCATTGACAGGAGTCATTATCAGATGGGAGGCTTGCTTATCTCAAGACTTAGTACATGCTGCTACCTTGGTTAGACAGTTCATGCATTCACCCTGTGATAATCATGTGAAAATTGTGAATAGAATATTGCAATATTTTAAGTGTTTGGTGTATATAAGTTATTATTTGTTCTTTCGTTTATTAGTTAGGAGGTCATTAGTATAACTTAGTTAACTAATAAAAATAGAGGGTTAAGGGAGATAACCTTAATCTCCATTCAGTATGTATTTTTCCTCTCTTCTTCTCTCTTTTTTGACTTATCATCATATTCAATAGCAAGCAAGTAGTAGGACAACCTCCAGGCCAAAAAGATTAAAAGACGCGGAGAAAAGAGGCCCTTAAGTTCAGTTCTTAAACAGACTAATGGTTCAATGCAAGAATGTCAATGCCATCCTAACAAAACTAAAACCAATTTCAACTACAAACCAACTTGCTTCCCATCTTGGGCCAACCCCTTCCCAAAGGACCTAAACCATAACAAAGGTGAAAACACCCATGTTAAAGGTATATCTCCATTATTCAAATTGGAACCATAATAAACAGAAAGAACCAGTCGTCATCCAACACTTCTGTTATCATAAAAGAATGCATCTGTATACATACACGTCATTTATCGTGCCGCCTCATAGATCTGTTGCTCAAAATTCACTCACACCTCCTACAAATGCTGAGAGTTTCTTATATGAATAACACACAAAATGAATCCTTAACAGTAGAAATGAGGTTTTGAATCCATATAGTTATGTTCCAACAACTTAGGGTCAGTCTGGCATTACTAAGTCGCATTTATTGCTCATTAACTGAGTAAAAAGAACAAACAACAATGTTTGGCAAAGAAATCGAAGTTTCATCTGTATCCCTACAGTGGCGATAAAATATTATAAATAGGGAGAGAAATAAAGACAGATCAATAAACCCTCATTCATAAACAGGACAGTACCTAGACGTCTTTGAAGCAATAAGCACCACCAGTGGCAGCACCGTCGCTCAGCAATTAAAACATCACAAATGACAGAACCATGGCCAGTTCCATCATGCTAAAATTCTTCGAGAAGCACATTACTCATCCAACATGATAGAATATGAGTGCATCCATTTTCTCTTCCAATTGAGCCAGAAACTGATCATTTCGTTCCCACAACCACTTGAGTCAGAAAATCATCATTTGGTTAATTCAGATCAAGTACTGAACCACTGACCAAATAGATCTGGAATGGTGTTCAAAGTTTCTCCTCTTAGCACAACATGCCAAGCTGGAGTCGGCAGTTTGGATTTTAGGCAACAGAAGGAAACAAGAAAATAACCGTACACGCCCCCCCCCCCCCCCCCCCCAAAAGAGAGAGAGAGAGAGAAGAAAACCCTCTTATATAGGGGCCAGAACGGCTTTTCCTTATTTTTAAAAAAATAATAATAATTTTTTCTATAAATACTCCTCCCCCCAACCCTCTTATTTTTCCCACCAATTATTCTCACTCTCAATTTTCTCTCAAAACTCTCTTAATCTCGCTCAAGTAGGGTGACAAGTGCAAAAGCACTCAAAATCGCACTCAAGTGGGGTGGGAAGTGTAATTGATCCAAAAGTTTTTGTTGTGTTCGCCATTCAGTTACAATTTTTTTTTTCTTCTAAATACTCTTATTATTACAAAAAATTTATAACTTCTTATTTCAGAAATTTCTTAATATTTCACTATAACTTTCTTTTTATAAAAAGGAAGTTAGCCACTTCTTTCTTACGATCTTATACAGACACAAGATATGCTAGTTAATCATATATGAACAACAGTTTACAATGAATGACATATGAACAATAGTTTACAATGAGTGAGAAAGCCGAATTTTCAAAACTAGTATAAGGGGCACTTATGCCTCAATACCAAGATTTTTCTAGAAATATTACTAGAACTAAAAAATTAAAATTGAAGCTATTCCAACTAAATTATTATACATTTTGAAAAAAAATGAACGATACAATTTGTTTAACTTCGAATGTATGTACGGCACGACACCATTTAAAACATCAATGCATTACTAATTTACTACAGTTTATAGATAATGATTGAAACCTAAATAAAACAATAATTCTTTTAAACCTACAAAAAAATTCTATTAGTTTAGAAAAAAGCATCTTATTATAATGATACTATTGGTTATCTTAAACATAGTATACCACTTCGTTTAAATGGTGAATTATTTCACATTCGTTGTTGTGCGCATATGTTAAACTTAATTGTTAAAAAAACACTTAATAAATATGATGTAACCGTTCCCAAAATTAGACAAACCGTTATAATGACAAATTGTAGCATTAAAAGATTAGGTTTTTATACAAAGAGATAATTAGACAAAAATTTTAAAAATAAAAAACTATCCCAAGATGTAGAAACTAGGTGGAATGTCACCTACAACATGCTACATGAAGCAATTAAACAAATAAAAACAATTGAATTATTTCTTGAAACGCAAACCCTAAATAATGTTTACCTACCAACTAGTGAAGATTGGTGCAACGTTAATGTGTACCCAAAAAAATTAAAAACTTTATAATGAATCAACTAAATTTTTTTTTATATTTACATTCCTACTACTCCATTAGTTTGACACCAAATTGCCAAAGTAATTGAGATTCTCACATCCTATTATGATAACTTAAGATATTTTGATATAATTGATAATATAAACAAAACTAAATATGATCGATGTTTTAAAACATTACCACATATTTTCAGCCATAGTATCGGACCCCAATTGAAAAGATTTTACTTTACAACATTTTTTAGAATCAATAACGATTATCAAAAACAATTTGAACCAATTTTAAACACATTTAGAACATAGTTTGATTAATATAAACATGTGGCAACAAATAGGGCACAAGCACCCACCATGGCCACCACATCTCAAGGTAGTTCATTTAGAATTTTTTCATAAGTTAAAAATAAAAGACTTTTACTATGTCAAGATAGTTTTACCTTCAAACTACAATATTATTTAGACCTTCCAAAAGATAACAATGGCAAAAAAATAATATTTTAGAATATTTAAAACAACTTGAATCATCTTAGCTAGTGTTATCTTCTATTGCTTATGATGTACTAACCATTCTTGTCTCCACAAGTGGATGGGTTGTTGGTGATTATATGTGCAAGTTAAAGTTGGAGATAGTTGAGTTTTTTATGATCACCCAAAATTTTCTATATGCAGCCTCTAAGGCAGGGATGGATCGATGAGAAGAAAAAAATATAAGAAGATTAGGACATCATCACCACGAGTAGTCTTGGAGAATTATCTGGTTCGGACAAATAATGTATTTTTTTTTCCTCAAATTCATTTTAGTTCAAGTGGAGAACATGCAAATGATTAGTAGGTATGGAAGTGCCAACCTTGTGCACTTGACATACAATCATGCAATTTCTCTCCTGTTTTTAAAATTTTGAAGGAATACTTTTTCGTAAATTTTACATATGATGTTTAGTGATACTACTTAATTAATAATATAAATTTTTTAGCATCATTTTTTGTAAATTGTTTTGTAACTTTTGATTTTTAGATTGCAAAGCAAGCCCCAAAATACCCAAGTCCAGGCCCCAAAATACCCAAGTCCAGGCCTATAACATGAGCCCGAACCCAAAGATAGGTCCATAGCCCATGCCTAGGCCCATAGGGTTTTGTGGTGGCCTAGGGCCACCGCCTCTCAACTTTGGCCAAGTTCAACTCAACTCGAAAAGGGAGACCGATGGGCTCTAGTCTAGCCGGGCCAAATAGTAGTTTGTCGGACTGTGAAGCCCCGAATTTCGGATAACATCTAGAGCGACAAAATACTAAAGGTGGAAAAAAAAAACGAAAAGAAACCATACATCAAAAGATAAAATCTCAACAATGCTTAAACATTATATCCCAAAAGAGGGACAAAAACAAACGGGATTTTGACTACAAAGGTTACAAAACAGGTACACGGGGTCGGAAAATAAAGATTTAGCTCACGAGAGCCAAAGTTCCACAACTTCGTCTATGAATTCATCAACCGTAATTAAGCAAAGTCAGCCTTTGTATTTAGGAATTTAAAAATAACAAAACTTCACTAAAATTTCTAAAATTTTGCAGGTAACTAATTTAAGATGTCCCCTACATGCTATGCAGAGAGCTCATTCAACCAACTACATCTCTATTGGAAGCCTCAACTTTATTCTCCAAAAAAAATGATGAATTTCTACATTTGCGCATTGGATATCATCACCTTAACCGCATAACGAGGACTGATGGTCTATTAGATAGCTTCATCAACAGAAACCTCGATGAATAAAACCATCCCACCCACAATCTAGAAGTTAGCAGCCACAGTTTTGTGCCAAAGAGTTGATGACACTAATTGTACAAGAAAGTTCAAGCTTCCCACAAACCGCAAGAGCCTCCAGATCAACGCCTACGGCCATAGTGGTTTGTCGGACCGGGCCGCGCCAAATTCACGCCCTAAGTTACGATAGGTATAATGTACACAACCACAAAAGTGGCAACTAAAAGTGGCTCCACAATGGTGGAAAATAATTGTTAAACACAAAAGATAGAATAGATGCAGAAAAGAGAGAAATACTTGCCCCCAAACCTTCTATTGAACCCAAACATAACTCAAAGCAGTTGCACACAATACACATAATGCTCTAGACAAAACTAGTACAATTGAAAGGGGGCGAGGTTTATTTCAAAATTCTAGAACTCACTGCCAGTTTTGGGTCTAGTGATGCAGCTGGTTCTAATCTTCTTCCATTGCTCCATTCCCCCCCCCCCCCTTCTTAAAGTCTGCATCTGAAGTACAACAGAAATCCCACCCCAGTCCACAATACCAGCACCAACTCATCCCTCATAAATTTTCACCCTAAAATACCAGCACTCCATAATTGGAAAACATTTTAGCTTGGCAAAACTACAGAAGTTGTTTCTCATTACTGTTATAAAAGGATCCATATGAAAGTATAAACAGAGCAGATCTGTACTCTCAATATTCAGTGATTAAGCAAATTCTAATATGCATACGCATAGACACGCTATACCCTAAGAGGATGGCCAAGACACAAGTTATCCTCGTGGCCAAAACTCAAAGTAGAATTTAGTCTAGGACCTCTAGGTTGCCACCTGCAACATACCAAACATTGATAAAGTGCCAAGTGCTTTTCAAATTTTTAGTCATAGAATTTAATTAACATGTCAATATGGCTATTTCACCAGGCCATAAACTGTAGGGGTTGACATATATATTGCTCAAATACCTGGAAACTGAGTCACATACCTAGAGCACAGTGCTCAGAAAGAAGCCTTGAGTATTGGTCTGCGATAAACTGGCATTTTATCATCCAAATAAAGACGGAGAGAAGAAACAAAGCATTAATCTATAAACCATTTACATCAGCTAGATGGTAATTTTATCAAAACAGAAAATTGAAAACTAAACTAGAAACATGGTTAACCAAAGCCAAAAGAAGAGTTATAAAAATAATTCAAAAAATATAAGAACTTGGAGAATAGATAAGTAAATGCGGAGAGAGACATGCAGATAGGATAAAAGCGGAGAGAGAGAGAGAGAGAGAGAGAGTAAATGAAAGTAGGGATTAAAATTTAAAATCTTCTACTCTTTGTTTCAGGCACTAAGGCATCAACAATAAAATAAAATATTAGATAACATACCTTCTCTAAAATCAAGAGAACAAATATAAAGATTAAAGAGGAAAAAATAGCTTGCTTAACCATTTATACAATATAAATAGGTTTTCACCACTGTAGTTTTCTGATAAAAAGTTATAACCTGACATCGCCCTCCACATCAAGGAATATCCCACACTATTATCATGATTGGTATAATAAGAATGCTATCAAAGGTATCATAGAGCTGAAAATATCTCTGCCATGGTTCATAGCAGCATAGTTCAAATCATAATGATAGCATCATGTGTTACCAAAATGGAACATGAAATAAGAGCTAAAATCAATCCCATAAGTTACAGTAGTAGATGTATATTCATTCAATAGGAAATAACTCAAGACAAGCAATAATGAAGTTAAGGCAGTGGTGAAAAAAGGCCTCACATTGCCAACAAACACTGATCGAGAATCTACTTCCTCCTTATTTGCCTGACTTGCTGCTGCAGCGGCGGGATCTGATTTTCATACAAAAGGAAATAAGTGAAGGCTATGAAGAAAAGTACATAAAAATAAATGTTATTATAGTAATCACTATCATGGTCATTACATAACCAGCAGCCTTAATCACATTCTTGCCACTAACTCAAACTAAAAAATATAAAGAATTGTAGTGTTTCAACTCCATCCGAAGTGTTCTAAACCCATCTTGGATTGAAACCCCAAACAGCTACCCCCAAACTTAATGGAAACCCAAATCAGAGGCATGACTTGCCATTTTCACACCCTAATGTGTGTGTGGGTGTGTGCATAAGCCTTGTTCACACGTATAAGTAAATAAACAAGAAAATTTAACGAAATAAACGCAAATAAGAGAATGCAGCGAACGGGAAATATTGCAAAACCCTATAAGATATCTGGAGATTGAGGAAGAAAGGACCTTGTACGGCGCCCATTTCCTTCTCGACCTTGGCCTGCATTTCACGCAGAGCGGCAGCTTCATCCTCCATCTCCTTCAACCTCTTCTTCATGTCATCCAATTCCTGAAAACTCAACAACAGAAAAGGGGAAAAGGAACCGGAAATTAGGTTTTCAATAAAAAAAAATGAATTGACAACGAATT